>JASGAU010368092.1:0-11437 GCA_030220045.1 Australoheros facetus
GTGTGTGTGTGTGTGTGTGTGTGTGTGTGTGTGTGTGTGTGTGTGTGTGTGTGTGTGTGTGTGTGTGTGTGTGTGTGTGTGTGTGTGTGTGTGTAAATCTATGAGATGACTATGAGGAACCGATGTGAAACAAACTTTTCTTTGCGGTGCTGCTTTACCCTCAGAAAGATCTAATATAAGGAATCATGATTTAAGTTTTATGAAGATGGGGATGAAAATGTTGAAAGCGAGTACCAAAGAGGTGGAAGCGAAGAAAAAGACAAGGAAGTGTGACATAAAGTGGGAGACTGAGGAAGGAAATTAAATGTCGGCCAGGCACTTAACCTTTCCCTAATAATGTGTGGCATGCTGAACTAGCAGAGTCCCTGATGTTTTATCAATACTCCTAATTAATGTGTAGCTGCCATACTTTTGACAGAATTTATGCAATATGGCTGAGTAATGCAATCAATAATGCCCGTATTCACATTCTATATCCCTCTCCCTTCAAAATGAGCATGAACTTTACCATTTAAGCAGTGGTGGTAAAGTATAAGGCTGGAGATCATCCGTATTCTTGGTGTTGCTAATAAATGGGAGGGTGGGTGACATGACCACCACTGTGTAGTTAGTGCGACTCACTAGTCGAGTTATAGAGTCACTGGGAACTTGACTTTTTCAGACAGTCACGTTTAAAGAAAATCAGGCTGGCACATAATAACGAAAATATATTTGAACAAATTTGGATGCAGTCCATGTAAAGCAGGCACTTCAAAAATAGGACTCCAACCAGGCATCCTACATCACTGATCAACCCTTCAGTTTTTTCCTCACCATAACATCAAATCAGCAGTTGAAAATCGTTCCCATCAAATACACAATTTACTCCTGACTGAATAAAAACTTCAACAGCCAGATGTTTTAAAAAAAAAAAAAAGCCCATCACATGGAGGTCTTCTTGGTAAATATACTGAATGATTATGTTGCTCTAAAACAGTTTAACTGCGTAGTATTATGGGCGTTGAAGTTACTGACAGCACAGGGAGATATCATGCAGATGTTTGGTGATAGCAGAAAAGCATTTTTACTTGCCACATAACCTTTGATTTTTTCTGAAAATGGATGTCTCTCCCTTCACTCAGCGTTTAAGCACACTTTCCACACATACAGGGGTTGTTTCCCCGGAAGTGGGGAGGATCCACAGGAAATCAGGATATTTAATCAGAAATAAAAATTACTGTTGAAAACACTATTTGCAGCCCCGTGTCTAATTGCAGATTTATTATGTTAAAAGTGGAGCTGCACAAGAATTTGAACATAATTTTGTGTTGGGTAATTGTTTATCAAAGTGTTTGTGTTTGCATATTACTCACACTTAAATGTTTCAGATCATCAAATTTAATATTAGACAAAGATAACCCGAGTAAATACAAAGTACAGTTTTTAAAGCATGATTTCATTTATTAAGGAGGCCCTGTGTGAAAAGGTAACTGCCCCTAAACCTAAGAACTGGTTGTGCAATACTTGGCAGCAAGAACTGTAATCAAGAATTTACAATAACTGAAAATGAGTCTTTCACATTGTTTTGGTCCCACTTTTTATTTTTTTTTTATTTTAATTCAGCCCCAATTGAAGGTTTCTGTCATGGTCCTGGGCTGTTTGGCCAGTGTTTTTGCTTTTTGGGGTTGTGATGTTCAGTTACTGTTCTAGTCTTCAGGTTGTTTCCTAGTTTAAAGGACTTTTGTAGTTAGATTATCTGCTCCTATGATCACTGGTTAATTTTATTGCTTATTTTCCTTTGTGCATTTGTTTCTTCCTAGGTTATTCTTGGTTTGTTTATTGTTTCATGTATCCTTAAGTTTCCAGTAGCTTTAGAGTTTAGTTCTCCCTCAGTTTTACCTCACAGGGTACCTGTTGCGCCTGCTGATGTTTTTTAATTACTTACAGAGTAAAAGAAAAAAGCAGGAAATACTTAAATAAAGTAAGTATATTAAACTCAGGAAAAGTACTTGTGTAAATGTACTCAGTGCCAACCCATGTCCCCTTCTGGATACGATCCTGCAAGAGTGGCCTGTACAGAAAGTGCTTTTGCAGCTTCTGATTGAAAGATTAAAATCCACACAATAAGGCAGTAATGGTCATAATACTGTGAGTAATTATTCCTTAATGGATTTGAGAAGTCGCCATTTACAATCAAGAAGTAGAAAATATGTTACTTAATAGATTTACAATTTTCTTTTAGAACCTCGCAGTCGTATGAAACATCATAAATATTCTTTGAATAGGAAGGTAGTGGCTGGCATTGTTTTAAACTATTATAACTTTTAAACTCTTAAATATGTAGACTGTTAAGAAACAGTAAGATTCCCTTCCATGTTATCTTTTTGTATTTAGTCCTTATTCCCTGATCAACGCTTTGGTAAAGTAGGTTTGAGCTATTTGTTCAAATTTGTGGTGGGGATAGTGCTCGTCTTCAGATTTCATTCTCCGTGTAAATAGAACCTGTCTTTATAGTGCTGCACGTGTATCTCGCCAAGAGAGACACTTTACAAATAGAGATATCTTTCATTCAATCATCCGTCGTTCATTCTCCTTGGTGTACATTGTGCTTGCCATTGTGAGCAGCGCTGCTGCTTCTTGATTAATGGCTTTTTCAGAGAGGTGCTGCTAATGGCTCTTTAATTGCTTCGACTTCCTTTCTGAGCTTCCAGGATTTCTGCTCCTGTTTCTTACACTGCAGGAAAGAGACAGTTTATACGACATGAGGGGAAAGTAGTTTTCTGCGATGCTCCTCCCTGCAAGGCGCTCTTATGTTAGACTGTTAATAACCTGTGAAGAAGCTCACCGTGGAAAAAGCATAGCAATGGTTTCTCAAGGTGCATACTATGTAGAGCTTGTGGTCATCCTGAAGAGACTTCTGTCCCTGCACTATGCTTTTATTTGTTTGATTTTTCTTTAATGTCAAGGCCATCTTGTAAATCTTCTAAATTCAGAGATTTGTTTTTTTTTTGCCAAAAATGTTTCCACCAAGAAAGTCTAAAAAAGAAAAAAGAAAAAACAATAAAATGCACTCGCACGTTTTCCCACCCACACAGAAACACCGTGAAGTGATTTTGTGAAAGCCAGCATCTAGCCCATATCTCCGCCTGTGTGTAGAGGGGAATATGCAGCAGGCCCTTTGTTGTGGTTTTCACAGCTAAGTTTATCTTATCTGTAGGTCCGTAGCTGTCATAAAGCAGGGAGCACGGAGAACCGTCCTCAGTGCACAGGCTCAAAACTACCACCACATGGAAATAAATGCATCCATAGAATCAGCTTTGACATGCAAACAGGTGACAAATTAGAGGAAAAACCCGAAGCCTTAACCCTAAAGTGAGGGGATCTAATGGCTTTGTTATTTTGATGGTATGGTTTGGGTCCACTTGTCCCCTTAGAAGGAAGGGTCACTGTACATCTATATAAAAATTTTCTTTGAAGCATCGCCTTTATCCTGTGATAAAACCTTCTATCCTCACAGGGACTGAAGTCAAGGAGGCTCACAACCAGTCATATCCAGCATAAATTAATCTTTTCCACTAAACTCTGCCCAAAGCCCCAGGATAAGTAGCAATTCTTGTGACGGACAAATGATGGGCACCTCACCATCGCATTAGCTCAGTGGTGCCTGATTAGCTAAAAATGTCATTGAATCAAAGACAGTATATGGAAACATTCTAGGTTGGAAAAATTAAGCATACAAGCGCCTAGCATGCTTGTATGCTTAATGCTGAATTAAACATTAAGTGCCTAAAAACCTGCATTTTATCTGATGGCCACCAGATGCAAAAAAACTTTAAAAACTTAATTGAACTAAATGGGTGACATCACAGTAGCTATGTCCATTTTTTATACTGTCTGTGGTTTTAAATGTTTCACAGATTAAGCATAGCAATCGCTGCTGTTTCTTGTCAAGTGTTGTGTGGCGTGGAATTTCACATGAAGGCCACCTGCTGCAAAATATTGCTAAAAACGAGTCTAAACTGAGTCAAGCAAAAACCCATTGCAGATGAAGAGTTCTAAATTAACTATCCAGTTGCATTATGTTCTGAAATACATTTTCAGCCTTACAATATAATGCCGATGTCCAGACCTTGGTAGCCTCATACCTGGGCATTAGACAGGAATCATATGTTGTGGCCTTCTTAGTCACCAAAATCTGAAACCAACCAAAGCCCTAGCACATTTTGGGCCGCCATATCATACAGCATTCCCCCTTTTCCATCAACACCAAATGAGAGAATATCTTCTGGGGAATAATGATTCATCCCTTGAGCAAAGCTCAGAGACTTAAAATCAATGCCGAGATACAGAACTTTATTTTGTTTTTGTTTTTGATGTATCACCAACTGTACATTTAACAACATTAACATGCTTGTACTGACCAGACATAAAATAATTAAGCCCATAAGACATATAAAAAAATTAGATCAATACTAGACTAATAGTAATCTGATAGTAATCAGCTGTCCTGGGTACGACATTAAATTGCATCCCCAAAATTTATAGGAGAAGTAGGACCTTACTTCAAGGCTGGGGGATACTACACTGGTAGTCCTGGTCCTCGCTCTCATTTTTATTACTCCTAGCCAAAGTCTGGGGGTAAACTGCGTTATAAATGCGGAGGCCGTGTTGACTTTTAGGAGGATTAATTCTTTTTGAGGATACGGCAGAAGACTGCTGAAGAGGAGATGATGCCATCAGCATATTCTTATCCCTATGAATCATGTGTGACTTAACAAATAGTACAATGTACTTTGTACAATGCTACGGCGTCTGCTGCTCAACCGATGCGCTAGGACTGCATTTTGCATAAGGAGGTCCCTCCGATAAGTCCTCCCAAAAAATAAACACCAGAAAAGAATTAAATATGGCCAGATACAGTGTTCACTCCTTGAAGCAAGGCTACCATGAATTACTCAAAGAAGATCTTGTCATGGCTTGTGTGTGGCAGGAACAGGGAGACTCCAAAACGCTGGACTCAGAAGGGATGAACTTAGTGTGATTTTATTGGAAAGATGATGATAACAATAACTAAACAGGGCTGGACAGAAGCCAGAACTAATCTACAGGATACAGGAGAACACACACTAACGGAGGCGACGACGACGCGACAAAGAACAGAAGAAAACTGGGGCTTAAATACACATTAGGTAATCAGGGCAATAGGAAACACTAGGGCACGGCAGGTGAAGCAAATGAAACTAATAACGGAGGACGCAAAAACTAAACACAAAGCACGGGGAACACAAGACTGTCAAAACAGGAAGTGACTAGACCAGGTACACGTAGACTTGACACAGGGAAACAAGAGACTAGAAATAAACAGGAATACAGAAGAGAACAAAACATAATCCGAGAATATAACTGAAATAGCACCAAAAGAACATAAAACACTGGGCCACCGGCCCAGGACCATGACGGATCTCAAGCCCTATAAATGGAACATCACTGTACTGAGTGAAGTTAGATGGCTGGATTCAGGCAATCTTTCAACTACAAATGGCAATCACTTCTGCTGGCCAGGCAACTCCAACTCAAGAACTAACTGCGTTGGTTTCTTAATAAACAAATACACCAAGAACTCCATTCTAGAACAAAAGACCATTTCTGATCACATTTTTCACATCAGACTTTCTGCCAAACCTAGAAACCTTAATATTAAGTCTATGCACCTACCAGTGATGCCAACAACCAGGATTACTTCTTGGTACAGTGAACTCAAAACCACTTTTCTCAGTCTTTCTAAGAAAGACATCACAATAGTAATTGTTGACTGCCCCGACCTTCATGAATACTATGTGGCCCACCTAGGCAAACATGCCAATGCTATAACCAGTGCAAGAAGTGAAATGACTTTGTGCAAAAATTGAAGCTTTTTGCCAGTAACATCAAGTTCAAATGCAAAGTGTCTTACCTGGCACACTTCCAACCACAGATCACAAAATCAAATTGATTATATACTACAACTTACCAATTGGAAATGGATTGATATTGGTTCCAATCACAATCTTCTTACAACCACCATCAGGTACACTGATTAAAAGCAACAAGACCCAAGAAAGAAAGAAAGATAGAAGAAGCCAGGAAGACCCACCCGCCTAGATTCAACACCCAAGAAATTTTGAAAAAACAACTAGATCTTCGAGCAGCTAGCTAGCAGTCCAGACTAGATAACCTGGACATTAGCAAAAGAATATTTGAGCAACAATCTTGGGTCTCTCACGCAATGATCACTGTCTTCAAACAAAGACACCCAGCCAGAAAATCAAAAAACTATTTTGAAAGAAACTGATTAAAGCATGAAATCAACAAACAAATTAAAGCTGACAAAGAACACTGGACCTTTGCTTGCTGTCAAGAAGTCAACTGAGACATGATCACAAACCACAATAAATAAACCTATGACTCAATTAACAGCCTCATCAAACAAAAGTTGCCTACTTTGAAGAATCTCAAATCTAAGACATATTTTGGATTGTTTAAGTTTTATGTGTTCCTTCATAGTCTGGATGACTTCAGTATTAATTTACAAGGGGAAAAAAAGAAAAACAAAAGGTGTGTCCAAACTTTTGCCTGGTACTGTATGTCATGATCAACATACAACAGTAAATTCTGGTCTACTTACTGTATGCATACTATGGCCTTAAAGTTTCCTCTAGAAAAACAGTTACATCCAAAAAGCTTCAAATGCCAAACATTAACCTCATCAGCCCTCTTGACACTGCCATCAACTTGGTCACTTCCTCCAAACACCTAGGACAATTCATCAGCTGGGATGGCAGACTTACCAATGAAATCAAAAGACATGGCATTATTGCCACTACTACCTTTAAGAAACTATCTACTGGAAAACTCACAACATCACAATCAAAGTTAAACTCCAAATTCTTCAGAGCCTGATTTATAGCATTTTTCTCTATGCTTGTGAGATGTAGCCCTTCTCTAAATCTGTTAAGAAAAAAATTGCTTGTACCCCTAACATTACTGTCTTTGGACTCATTGAAGGAAACAGAACTTGCAGTCACCAACGGGATACAGTACGATCTTCTGCTGAAATCTACAAACCTCAATCGTGCAGACATCTGGGGCCTTACCCAGGACAGGCAACATTATGGCATAACATTGTTAATAATATTCATTGTACATGGTTTTGCTTTTATAATCAATGGTGATATTCTACAATGATTTTTGGATTTACAAATTTTGTTATGTGAAAAGAAAAGAAAAAAAATCAGCAAAAAAGAAAATGCACATAATCATCAAGGGTAAGAGTTTAAAGTTGTCTGTGTAAAATGCTAATCTATGGGCTCAGTGACATGTAGCAAGAATCCCCCTCCTCTTCTGATATTGACTGCCATGCAGACAGATATTGGAAATCATTTTTACACAGGTTTCTGCTATCAGATGTACACAACAGCTGCAAATAAGCTCAGCGAGTGATCAGACATGTCAATGGCTCTAACGAGATCAGGATAGAAGTGGAATTCATTTCCACATTTACCAAGGTTTTATTTTTTATTTTTTACTTTACTGTTTCAGTTTATTTGAACAAAGGTGCATTCCTTTACAACATCACTTTAATATATATTTAAAAACAAAACAAAACAAAAAAAAGTCATGTGCACAGATGTACATTGAGAGTAAAGAAGAACTTATATACAAAATTTTAAAATGTACATGCATGCACGTGTAGCCTATGATTTTGTATAAGTCAGCAAAATGTCAGGGGTCCATGCAGGCCGTCTAGGTATCTATTGGTGATCTTGGGAAAAGTCTAATATTGTTCTGTGTTCAAGAGGCACCGTGTGCCAAAGCAATAGGAAAATAACTGCAACCATTTCGCTAGTAGCTTCAGGGATTTGGGGTTGCAGGGTTTGTACTTTTTCCAAAGGAATGCTGCCAATGTTTTTTTTTTTTTAATTGACAAGCAGGACAATTGTAAAATGCAAAAAAAAAAAAAAATGTAAAAAAGCCACTCAAATTACATCATTCACAGCAGTCCAGCTGGATTTTTGTTTTATGCAGTAATATAGACGAGCAAATGCGATTCAGTAGAATAGAATAAAGAGGCATATGCACAGGAAGAGACTAGCAGTGGGCAAATACAAAGTTAAACTAATCTCAGCTTTATAATGAGCAACTGGAGCAAAGAATTCCCTTGACTGAAATATTATACAAGAGTTAACCTAAGCAACCAGATCCAGGCATGTCCATGAGAGATCAGCTGTTACACACAAAGCAAACTGCTTTTTTTGCGGAGCTGCTCACATTTACAGCCATAACTTAAACAAGTTATCCCCTACTGTCCATTCAAGCATCTGAGTAACACTAATGCTGGAAGGAGAACGTGCTGTGGAGCTTAGTAACCTCTGGCTGCTATTTGTTCTAATACAAATCGAGTTGCTACTATATGGCCACCTACACATTACACCTACAGGAGCTGCTTGGTCATGGAAGCCCATGCCACGAAGATCCTGGAGCACAGTTTGTGTCCTGGATGTTAATGCCAGTGGAGATTTGGAACGCTGCAGTTATTGAGTCAGCAGAGAGTTGGCAAGTTTTATGCACTGTGCACCTCAGCATTCTGCGACCCGCTCTGTGACTTTACATGGTCTGCCACTTTGTCGCTGAGTTTCTGTGGTTCCTAAACGCTTCCACATTGCAATAATACCTCTTACAGTTGATTGTAGAATATCTAGGAGCGAAGAAATGTCACAAACAGACGAAACAGTGGTATCCTATCAAAGTACCACACGTGACGTCAATCGTCACGTGGACATCAATGAGTACTTTTCAATTAAAAGGGATTATTACAGCACGTGTGCAGCAGTGCTGAGGTTTGATTTCAGTTTGGTAGCCTTTAAAAAAAGAACAAATTTGATTTAGTTTTAAGCAGCCTACTATTACCCTCCAGCTACTACTATTATTACTACTGTATGAAAATTTGACATTTCAGTCTCCAGCTCCAGCAGCTTGCTTCTTGAAAAACTTCATGCTAGAATAGATGCTGCACAATAACCCTGACCTCAGAATCTACAAATCACAATAATAAATAATGTTGATTTATGAACAATTACACTCGATCCTCGACAAATTCACAAGTCCCTCTAAAATAACTGTTCTTTTCATTTATGTCCTTGAAAAACTTGAAAGCAAAAACAAAACAAGACAAAAACAATGAAACATAATAAAATAAAGGAGAAAAAAAGACAATATAAATGTCTAAACCAAAAAAGACAAAGACACTGATCTGTGTATTACAGTGAGTTTAATTTTACAACTAAAAACTTTGGTACATTACATCTGCTCTTCAATCTGAAATTATTAAGATATATTTATGTACTTTGACACAAGGCGGTCGCGTTCTGTATTGAAAAGAATTTGTCCAATATTCATTTCAGTGCGCACTGGATTTCCAGCACATCATATTATATTTTCAGTAACAGATGGATGTTCCTAGCAGTCCCCAAAAGCAGTTTAAATACATTTAATTTAAAATATGAAATTCTTAACAAATCTCAAGAATAGATAATAGGATTCTTGAGCCTGACTTTTACTGCTTTTACTGAATGTTTTTGTCCATGAGCGATTTTAGAGTTGTGATTTTGTTTATAAAAAACCTTATTAACTTTGTCATCAAGAATTATTAGTTTGATGGGTTTGATGACAACACACAAGTATTCAAAAAAATACTGATTTTTCAATCAGCTTTTCTGAGCACCTGCTCCTTTTCCCCTTTAAAGTGCATTTTTGTCAAGGTTATTTTATGCATGCAATCCTCATTACAAATTGATTTTAACAATTAATAATAAGTAACCATAAGTAAAGAAATGGGCGACCTGCAGTCAGTCAGTTTGTGTCATGATGACTTTAACCTAATTTCTGCATGGAGTGTAAAGCAGATAAAAAGTCAGACCGAACACTAACATAAACACATTACAGGATTATTGATTACTTTATGCCATAAAATAAATTAGAAAGTCTACTAAGCAAACATGTGGACCAAGCAGATTTCTGGGAAAGGTATGAACTATCACTGTGCACACTGTGTGCACCATGCTGAGCGGTCTATATATATTTTCCTGCTTTTTTTTTTTTAAACCTGTGTTAGTCACATGCCTGAGTATTTGTGTTACACAGCATCACCTTCAAATCATTCAAGCTAAATTGTAGGCAGTAGTTCTCTAGCTGCTGTTGTTTTGATAGGCTGGAGGACAGAATATCATCCTCTTTGATCCAGTGCTTTCCATAACATGGCTCTACCTGTTTCTACTTAATTGGTCCATAGGTTTTAGCATGTTAATAGAGGAGAACTCTATATTAAAAGAACTGTCTACAGATTGCAAACAATAGTTTTAAATATGCATATTTTCTATTGTAATCTAGACTTCATCAGGTGGAAGAAAATGATTCAGTTTCTTGTTGGAGTCCATGTTACGTTCTGCTGGTTTGATGGTGGTTTATGGTGTTTGGAAAACCTTTACCATGCACCTGCCCCTCTAAAGGTCTCTGCACGGCCCTGTGCTAAACATCTGTGCAACTTACTGATATATAAAGTCTTATTCTTTCTTCCGCTTACTCTGTGAGGCAGGGAGGCGAGCTTCAAGTGGGCTCTCGCTTCTGGTGTCAAGCGCCCGGCACCCACCTTGTGCGACCTGCTCCAGGGACAGTGACAGGTGGGGAGTTTGACTGGAAAGGTGTACCTGTTAAACTGATGGTGTCCTAAGGCAAGCTCAGGCAGGACAGAAACCACCAGTGGAGAAGAAGGGCAAAAGCCGCTTCATCTTGAATACAGACCGTGAAAGCAGGGCCTCAAAATCCTTCTGACTTTTTTAAATTTTAAGCAGAAAAGTTACCGCAGGGATAACTGGCATGTGGCAGTCAACCGTTAATAGCAATGTTTCTTCTTGATTCTTCAATGTCAGCTCTTCCTATCATTGTGAAGCAGAATTCACTATGCATTGGATCGTTATTATGCAGTCGGCTGTCACTCTGGTGTTAGAGTTACTACTCGGAATGTTAGTGGTTCGATCCCCTGGCTCCTCAAATCTGCATGTAAAAGTATCTTTGGGCAAGACAGCCTACTGAACCCCCGAGCTGCCCCCAATGCAGCCATTGCAGTGTGAGTATGTGAATGTTTAGGTGTAGAAAAAAGTGCTTGTGAGATTGGGTGAATGAGGCTTGTAGTAAGAAAGCACTTTGAGCATTCAGATAGAGTAGAAAAGCATTATATGAATACCAGTCCATTTAGAGCCTGAAGGACTTGCCAAAAAGTCTGCTGTACAACAGAAGGTGAGATTCAAACTGGGATCATGTTTCAGTCAATTCAATTCAATTCAATTTTATTTATAAAGCGCCAAATCACAACAAACAGTCGCCTCAAGGCGCTTTGTATTGTGGGTAAAGACCCTACAATAAT
>JASGAU010368096.1:0-17312 GCA_030220045.1 Australoheros facetus
CTCACGGTTGCTAGGCGACATGAGCTACGCAGAGGTGAGGGCAGGCGACGCTGATATGAAGGCTAGCCGCTCACTTCCGGCCTTTGCGGTCTTCGTGGGCAACAAAGGAGGTGGGCCGGGTCCTTCGAACGATGCGGCCGCTGAATTTTTGACATCGTGCGTCGATATAATCTGTATGCCTGGAATTCATGCACTGAGAAACATTCCGGTGCAAAGTGCGATTAAAATGCATTAAAAATTTTAATTCGTTAATTTCCCCGTAATGAATTAATCGAAATTAACGCGTTAAAGTCCCACCCCTAATAGTGACACAATTGACACAATAAAGAAGGGCTTCTTTATTAAAAAAAATCAAGACAGTGCATCTCTCTCTCTTGACAAGTTGGTGATCTTAGCTTTGTTAAACTCCTTTGTCTTCCAGTTTAAGGACCTTCTTTTCATTAAAAGCGATGATAGTCTTTTTTGTCCTGTGGCAGAGTTACATTACAGTTGTCAGAAAGTGATAGGTGCATTTATATCTCTACAGTATACTACAGTCATATCACCCTGTACTTGACCATATTCCTAAATCAGCCTGCCTTCATCAGTGTCTGAATCACTATAAATCAGCTGAAGACTGGACATTTGGCCCCCAGAATGAATGTTTACCAGTTTCATTCCAAAGTACAATCTCTCCCAGCTACAGCATGACTGCTCATCACCAGGGATTAAAGTGGGATTTGGTAGGTAAGGAAAAGGAAATAAGTCACATATTAATTAGTTTGTGAGCTCCAGTAGATTTTTCTTTGTGTACAGACTGTGATCAGCTGACCTGTGCTGCTGCTCTGATATCCACTGCTCTTTGTGGATTTAGTCAGCTGAATTCAATAAGATATTAGCAGATGTTACGTGAGCCATGTGGCTGATTTCCAACCTCTAGACAAGGTAAAGTTTAGTGAGTGAATCTAATCAGCATCATCACCTTAAATATAAAATGATGTCTGCTACCCTTGATGTAACATATTAACAGTACCCTAGATCCATCTCCCCCCACAAACTCACCACCACACTGGTTCTCCTGAGCCTCAACACACACCTGAACAGCTGCGTCCAGGACATCCTCACCTGCAGACCACAGAATATGCGCAGGAAAGGGATGGGTCTCCTCCAGCATCACCCTCCTGATCACCGGTGCACCACAGGGCTGTGTGTTGAGCCCCTTTCTTTTCTCCCTCTACACACAGGACTGCAAAACCACCCATGAGACCAACACCATCATAAAGTTTGCAGACAACACCTTTGTGGTAGGCAGGATCACATCTAGTGATGAAGCTGCCTGCAGAACAGAGGCCGAGAACCTGGAGAACTGGAGCCAATAGAACATCCTGATCCTCAATACAGCAAAGATGAAGGAGCTGATCCTGGACTTCAGGAGACTGAGGCCCCTCGCCCATCACCCCATCACCATCAGGTGCGACAGAGTGAAGGTTGTTTAGAGCATCAAGCGCCTTGGGGTCAACATCCTGGACCGTCAACACCACAGCGTCGGTCAAGAAAGGTCTCCAGAGGCTTCACTTCCTGAGGTGCTTGAAGAGAGCATGAGTCCCACAACAACTGCTGGTGAGCTTCTAAAGGTCAGCTATCGAGTCCATCCTCACATACCGCATCACATTATGGTTCTCTCACTACAGTGGAGACAACAGGAAAACTCTCCAGCGCATCATCAAGATTGATAAGAGGATCATCAGCACCCACCTCCCCAGACTAGAGGACGTTTACAGGACCAGCTGCACCAGGCAGGTCACAGCCATAGTCAGGGACAACACACATCCCGGACACTGACTCTTCACCCCCCCACCCCCGCCCTCTGGGAGGCACTACGCCCAAACCACAAGACTAAAAAACAGCTTCTACCACAGAGCTGTTACACTGCTGAACTCTGACCATATCAAACTAAACCACGGCCCCACTTTTGTACATTGCATACAGTTGTAAACACACTATTTATTTGCGGTTCGTACCCTTTGCTCACTGTAAATATCACATCCTTATTTGTTTTATTTATATTTCTTATTTTCTATCTCTTAGTGTTTGTTATTTTGGCACCTGGAAGCTCTAACAAAATGTCACTGTATTGTGCAATGACAATAAAAATATCTTATCTCATCTTATGTAACCAGTTCAACATAGTGCAAACTAACCTGTATAACCTCCACTAAAATGGGGTTTTCATACAACCTTTGAATAACACAAAATTAGTACACTTACATTTTTTTTTTCTAAAACAAAAACAAAGCTCCAATATCTCATTTTTATATTACTAAGTAAGTATCTCCATGCCATCACTGGCTGCAACGCCAGGTTGCAGCACACAAAAAAATTAATTAACAAACACTGACCAAAGAATTATCTTGTTCAGCTGACTTTAGCTCAATCAGTTATGCGAATGATATTAAGTGGCTAAATAGTACAATTCCAGATGCTTCTTTTTCATCATGAACCCATGTAATGCATCAGTCTCTTTGATGCTTCAAAGCAATGCACTTGAGGATAAGATTATGCATATATTACCACTATAATTATATTTCTTTTGATATGACATATAAGTGATTATTCAATATATGCCTCAAATAAATGTGTGAATAATAAGAATTTCATGTCACAAAAAAATAGCTGAAACCAAAAATACCAAATTAGCATCCTTGCAATGAAAGCAGTTCTAGTATAATGTCTGACCGTTAGGCCATATTAGGCTGTAAACCACTGCAGGCCAACAGCACTCAGCCCCAGGATTTTCTCCTAAAAGCATATTAAAAGGGATCTGTGGCATAACAGTCTAATTTGAGTTATAGTCCTTATTCTGGCAATCTTGAAGTCACAAACAAGACCCGACATTTACTCAGTTCCCTTTCCTTCAAATTAAGTGATATAGCCTCATTCTAAACTGAACCTCTTCTTGTATAAGGAGTCGTTTAGAGAAAATACATAATATTTTACATTGCAACTCAGACAAAACTTATGAAATATGTCTAAAACTGTAAAATTCTTTCTCTGCGCTGGTTTCCCAAAAGAAGAAACTGTTAGAAGCTGAAATAAATTGTCAGATTTTTCTTGTGGAAGTGCAGGATTGGAGTACTGTCATGTAACTAGAATGAATCTCAGAATCTCTCCTGGGGATTTGAAAATGATAGAATATTTTAGTAGCATTTCAGTAGTTTAGTTTAATACATATTAAACTGTATTTTAATAAAACATAAGATAATTACACAATATTTGATCTGACAAATGGGTCTGCCGTCCCTCGCTCTTTGCCCTGCATAAAGCCAAGCGGAGACTCTGGTGGGAGGGTTCATTCCAGCCTGCAGACATCCGGATTCAGTTCTGCACATGTAAGTGAAAGCTACCGTATTTGAGCTAAAATCTCTCTGCTGCTAAACAAATATGGTAAAACTGGCTCCGTGACATATGTTGAGCGAGTAACAGCTGGCTTTCAATTATTTTGACCACCTGCGTACGTGTCGAGGGACGCAGCAGAGTCTTATTCTTTCTGTGAGCTGTTGTGTTTCCGCTGCTATTGGCAAAGATGCCGGGATCCAAACGCAGCCGATGGTGTGCCCACTCCTGCTGTGCTGGCATATGCCAATTCTACAGCGCTCTCGTATGGTATGCACTTAGTATTTTATCAACACAAGTACCCACTTCCCCGCTTGACATCGTGTTGGGCCACTCCTGGCTGGCGATCAGACTGTCCGACTATCACCCTTTTTACGTGGTTTCATTTTATACCAATGACCAAGTATTATTGTGAATGTTTTGTTTCAACTGTACATTTACTTAAAGTGTGTTTAAAATAGCCTGATACCGGAATGGGGAGACTTCCTGGTTCTTTATGGGGCTTAGTTATACGCTTTTGAAACTTCTCAGGCAGCTCCACAATGTTTGAACCACCCTCAGCTAACAGAGAGGTAATCCCAGCCCACATTTATCTGGATTTAGGAAACCGTTGTACGGTATTTGAACATTGAGAACAGCAAGAAGACTGAAAAAATGTTGACTTTTCATCTGAATCATGGTTATGGTTGAGAGTGAAATCTAAGTAAATTAATATTGGATTAGCGTTAAAATATCAATGAAACCTTACAGTGTGATGACACAGGAGTAACACTGATTCATAGCTGTCCTGGTTATAATTGATTGAACATTTATTTGTAGTCGATCAGGGGACGACTATGAGGTTGAAAAGTCATGGATTTATAGTTGGTGGGGAAATTAAAGATAGTATCACGTCTCCCACATTTCCCATTCTCCCCGGTGTTGGAAAGTAATTTATAGCTGACCCAGAAAATATATAGAAAAGTCATTGATTAACATGGAGCTGACCCTGTGGTAGACAACATAACTGCACCTCAGAGATCTCAACTGTGAATGCATCAGGTAAGCATTCGGTTATTATCTAGTATTTGTATTGTGGAAAATAGATTTATTAATCAGTTATATTTTGTGTACACTGACAAACACTACGCAGTGATACAGAAATTTGGTCATTATTAGACACTTCTAAAATGTCATTAACTGGGAGGTTATATGTAGCCTGTTAATATAGCCGATAACCTGGATGACAGTAGCTAGGATGAGTTAGGAGAAAGAAAGAGTGAATAGAGAAGTCCAACTCTAAAGTATTTTTCATATGCTTTATTCACTTCTTTTATAAATATTTAGCTTTTGTGTTTTCTTTTGCAGACAGTCTGACTCATCAAATAGTCTGCATGGCAGTCTGACAGTTCTACTTTACCCAGGCAGCTCGCAGCTACGATCCAGACCCGGCGGAGGGAGGACATTCGCCCAGTCTGGATGAAAATATAGGAGTAAATTTACAAAAGATTATTTGAAACTAACATTGATAATAAATTAAATAAACTGTTTTTAACTGATGTGACATTGTGTGTTTTTATTTACAAGAGCCTAAAGTTAAATTTTAAGGTTAAATTTATTTTATTTAACACAATTACAGCATTTATCCCAGCTGTAGATAAACAAGGACAGTAGTTTGCAGTATTATTAATAATTTGCTGTGTTTAATATCAGTTGAAAGTGAAGTCCTGTTGACCTTTAGTAGTGATGTCAGTGCTGTTTCTATATTGATAATGGGTGCAAAGGGCATAAGAATCAACAGTAGTTAACTCTAAGTTGACTGCAGACTGTTGATTAAAAATGATTTCAACTATTGTTTGCTGTTTAAATATTTGCATTGTTTCAAGGTTGATTAAAAGCCATTTATTTCTAGGTCATTTTCAATAAAGGTACACATTTATAACAGGCAGCATGTTACCAAGTTAGACCATTGTTTTTTTTTGTTGTTGTTGTTGTTTTTTCTTGGTTCCTGGATTGCTTTCAGATTTGCAGAGGTATCTGATCACAAGCCAGTGGTGGCCAGCCAATGCCAAGCAGCTCCTGCAGCTGGAAAGTGGGATGTTTTGGTAAACTACAAGTGGCATACCATCTGAGAGCAGTGGCTCACTGCTGTAGAATCTGTGCTCTCACTTTTTGAGCCATTTCTCTAAAAACACAGGCTGCTCTGTAATGACTGCTCAGACCTGCCAATGTTGGAGTCATGCTCAGCTTTAGTATTCCTATAGGTAAGAACAATAGCAGCGGGAGTGAAGTAGAAATGGAAGAAAGAAATCTTAAATTTCATTTTGATGAAGTTGAAATGATTGTGGCATTAATTGGCCATCAGTGTAAGATACGAAAACTAATTTTTCAATCACTAAAAGCAAAAATGTTTAGATGTGACACGTGTAACCCGCAGTGTTTGCGTAGCATGTCATGGCTGGATAGTGTTCATATGTGACAGCAAACGTGTTAAAACTCAAATGAAATAATCATTTTTGTGGCAGATGTGTGCCATGGCATCTTCACTGAGGAGTCTGGTTAATGATGATAGCCGATACCAGAAATCCTTCCAGATTTTTTTGGAGCGCTCCTCTGAACACCAGTGTATGCGGGACTTCATCCACAATAAACTGCCAGACATACTGGCCAGGTAATCCACCGCACACAGCTTTGAGTGGAATCCACATAACCATAGTACTCAACATGGAATGCATTATACCACAGCTGAATGTAAGAATGAGAACAGCATTTAAAGTTAAACAATAATTCACTACCAAAAACTGAAACATTGGTTCTAGCCTCAAAAATTCAGTAAGGTTTAACTGTAGTGAACATATGACTTGACATTGTTGCTGATAAACTAGGGTACCATAAATCAGGAGATGGTCTTGACCTTTAAGCAGCTGGCAGGGAAAACAAAGAACTGCTTTCAGTATTGATTATTAACACTTGAGAACAGCTGATTAATCTTAGGGGACACCACCTGCTAATATTTTAAAATAGAACTTTGTAAAAATGTGTAGACATTTGGTATCAACGTTATCCAGGTTTAAAAGTACTTGTAAGTGGCCATTAGTTGGCAACCAATTGTCCTAAACTTAAAAGAGGTGATTAAAATGAAGAATATACAGTCAGGCATTATAAAGTATATATTTTGTTGTTTGCAGTTTTTAATCCTACAAACCATTGGAAAACCATTTTGAAACCTTTAAAATATTCAGGATCAGCCACAGCATTAAATCCATCATCTCAATAAATGGCTCTGACCTGTCAGTGCATGGACTTCAATAACTGTCCTGTGGTTTTTGACAAAGATATTTTTACAGGTAATCCTTGTGGTCTTGTGGATTGGGTGGAGAACTGGGGTTCTCCGGATTACATTCTATGGATTACACATATGGGGAGTTTGAAGGCTGAGCAGACACTTTAGGCTCTCTGTCATGTTCTTTAAGGCATTCTTGAGCAGTTGGGCAATGTTTAGATGGGTCATACAGGTCTAAATAAGACGCTCATAAATGTCCGGACCCTATATAATTACAATGTAATAAGATGATCAATATTATTTACTTCCCCTGTCTTTAGTTTTAATGTTGCTGATCATGTATGAACATCACCTACTTAAATTTTTAGACCCTTTTTGAATATGTCAGGAAATGTGATAAAATACAGTGTGAAAAGGGAGCTCTGAACCACACAGACCATTAAGTGTCTAAGCTGTGTCGATCAGTCAACATGTGCTCTGCTTAATACTGCTGAAAACAGTCAGCATTGCTGAGTGTTAAAGACTGAACTACATCCCAAAATGAAATATGTAAGGACTGCTTCACCAACAAAATCAAATAACTGCCTACACAAGTGTACATACTAGATTAACCAGCCAAATAATATGCGCATGATTATGAAATACAATGACAATGGCTGAGTGATACGGAAATTCCATCTCTTCCTGTATTATTTTCTGTTGAAATAAGCTGCAGGAGGCAATTGACATGCTGCAGAAAACCGAAACAAACCCTTTCCTCCTCTGTGAAGGTCTAAGAAGCCGATCAGAGAGAAATCTGGAAAGATATGACTCATGAGTAAATTAAAAGGTGTAGAAGAAAGTGTTATTAAAAATCAGACCATGAGTGACAGAACATGTCACAGCAACAATCAAAGCCTTGGTATCTGTAGATTTTTCAGTCGCTACTTCAGAACATCTCACATGCCCTAGTGTCAGGTAGAACTGACAGTTACAAGCCCAAAAATGTGACCCACATGTCGCAGGTTGCAGGATGTGAGCCTTTCTGAAGTGTTTTATCTGCTCTCCCCTCAGCATTGGAAATGGAAAGTCACATCTGAATGTCATTGGAGTTGGAAGTGGAGCTGGTAAGAACGCACTATTTCCACTGGTCTTAATGTGACAGTAAATAACAGAGAACTGTGCAACTTCGAAAGTGAGAAGACATTGAGTAAGCCTTCTGTTACTGCTGTTATTGCATCTCTTTCATTTATGTCTGCAACAGAAAAAAAAACAAAAAACTTTGCCCTTATCACTGTCAAGGGTTTGCAGACATCTGCCTAGTTTGAGGTTAATCTACAACCTTGGCCAGATAACGTGACCTTCCTTTTCTATAGCTTTACTGCACATTGTTTTCAGTGCCTGTAATATGGCAAGGTTAATATTTTTCCTGAGCAAACCCAGCACATGCCCCTAGAGTGCTGTTACCCTTTGGTTATGTCTCCACCAATCTTTTTAATTTACAGAGCTGTCATGTCAGAATCATACTGGAGCATTACGGATTCTCTTTTGGACTGCAAAATGCATTAGAATGACTGCAAACTCCCCTGAAAGATATTATTCAATCTAAAAGATTTAACACATGTCTAGATGAGCTCCTTTGTACATGGCAACCTGTCACCTCCACTTAGAATTAGAGCGAAATCCCTGGTTACATGATAGTGAAAGGGGGTATCACTGTGGTAACTATCTCCCATGGTGGTGTTGAGTCAAATTTTTTCGCTTCTGTAATTACCGAAACATAAAATTAGTAATTTTCTGCAAAACTGAAACCTGCTGTTAGCTGTTTCCTGCACCATTTGAACTGATGTTATGTTTGGCTAAAAGTGGAAAATTTCATTTTCAAGTATTTTTAACAGTTTGCGAACTGTGGGAAAGTGGGTCAAATGTGTGTCTGCAACTTTGTCTTCCAAATAAAAACTGTGCTTGTGCCTTCAGGTGAGATTGACCTAGAGATGCTCTCTGAGCTCCATAAGAAGCACCCAGAGGTGACAGTGGATAACGAGGTGGTGGAGCCTAGCTGCCAGCAGATAAATAACTACAAAGGTACAGTCTCTCATATAACACAGAATAAATCTCTGTATTCATAAGCGCTCCAAAATAGGGTTCTGCATTTAACAGCAAAAGGGATTTTTTGTATTTTTAATGGTGGAAAGACATTAAAGTAGCCCTTGGCTTTTGCATCTAATGCATTAGTAATTAATTAATTTATATATTTGTAGGGGAATGGTCAATTAACCAACGGTCCTACTGAAGAATTTAGCCTTAATGTCTGCAAGAATCAACCCATCTGAAGCATCTTTGAGTAAAACACTGAACTGTTGGCAGTTAGTTTCTAGTCTGCTGTTTTCTGACCAGGATCCTTGCATATGTTACAGCTACAACCAGTTCCTCGCACAAAATTCCTATACATAAGGTATCTGGTTAAAAACCATATTTAAGGCAATAATTCATTGTTTCCTTATTGTTGACTTTTACGGTTTCTTTACTGTTATTGTTCTTAGTATTTAACGAGAGACACTTTTGCCCGTTTAAAAAAATATTGCAATGCATGTTGAAAATCTTATGTGGTATCTTTAAATCAGCAGTTCACAGAAAAACACAAGTGATTAAGTTTCCCCGAGATAGCTGAAACAAACTAGGTAATTATAAATGAAGCAATAATAAATGCAAATCAATATTTCTTAATTTTGGCACATGATCTGCTTTGCGGAGGATTTGCAGATTTCTTCATTAAATAAGAAGTTGTATGAATATACATGTATTTGTTGATAAATGTGTGGATGGTGATTTGTTGTGAAACAATATGGGGCAGTTCTCTTGGGGGGTGTACTTCATGGCCTTTACCCTTCAGGTGACTCTCTTTGTATTATTCCTTATTAGTAAGCTCGGTGCTGTCTTTGTTGCAGTTTGCACAATATGTAAGAAATAGAAATATGAAACGTAAGAAAAAGTCTCTTTGAAAAGTTCAGTCTAAGGACACCGTAGCGTTTACATAGACAAAATAAAATGCATAAAATTTAAATTTTTCACTGAGACATATCGATAGACTAAATGAACCTGCTGTGTTTTGCTGGAAAAGCAGCACTCCTCCCACAAAAGGCCTACCAGCCTACGACTGCAGATGCAATTAACTCATGTAAATGATGCTATGAACTTACTATAAGTTGAATCACTGTTATGCTGGGAATCAGTGATGTGTGCGTGCACAGCTAAGAGTTTGTCACAGTGTGACATTTTAATTTTAATGTGTTCATGATCATTCTCGAAAGCCTCTGTGTGTTTGTGCTAAGTGGTTTCTATTGTTATTAATGAAGTGTGATACAAAACAACTGAGTTGTTTTTAGAGGGGGTGCAAATTACTCAAATACTCTTATCATTGTGACAAGTGTCATCTCCAATATGGCCTGAAAAAAATCTGTCAGTGTAAACTGTAAAATTTCTTAATTTCAGTGTTAACTTGTAATCATCTGTCTGCAGTTTTAGTGTCACAGAAACCAGATTTAGATTATGTCAAGTTCCACTGGATCACGATGACCGCCTCTGAGTTTGAGGAGCACTGGAAAGCAGAAAAGATAACCAAGAAGGTGGACTTCATTCACATGATACAGGTTGGTCTTGATGACCACAGATTGTGTGGTTTTTTTTTAATCCAATTAAAACATCTGTTTGGCATAGCATTATAATTAAGCATTCTATAAATGCAGTTGGTAGCTCATTATCTGTGGTGAAATTGACAGATGCTATACTATGTGAAGGATCCCGAAGCAACTGTCAGATTCTTCCAGAGTCTTCTGGGTAAAAATGGGAAACTTCTCATAATTCTAGTGTCTGGTAAGTGGCTGTTTCTCTTATGTGGCTGATCCCATTACATTGCATATAGTCAGTGAACATATTGCTTACACTTTGAGATGAGTTTAAAACAGCATCTCACTGAAATAAACAAACATGGGAAAATACTTTCCAGCTTTCAGTTAGCATATAGTATACATATATCACTTCAGAATATGGAGCAGCAGTTATACTGCCGCTTTAACTTATTTATTTTTATTTAATTCAGTAAAAACTTTTAAATTTATTGCTTTGACGAATAAGTGGACAAGACTCAATTTTCTAAGACACCTGCTCTCAGACACTATCTCACGCTGCCATGCTGCCCAAAACCAATCTCACCCCAAATGAGATTCTTCACAGCCACTCCTTCATTAAAAAAAATATACTTTGATATTAGTCTGACCTTTTTCCCCCATGTCAGCAGTAACGAGTCCATAAATATAACAGACAACAAGGGAGGCAGTTTGCTGGTACACACAGATCATCCCAAAATCCCTCAACATCTTTAGTGTATGTTGAGCTTTAACTCCTCAAATTTGAATCTATAAAAGTGAGGATGCAGAAAAGTACTTTTACTGCAATCAAGACAAAACCTTTAACTGGAAATGTAAACAAGGCTCTGAATGTAATCCTCAAGAAGGAGCTAAAGCTTTCTGTTATTTCCTTCTTCCCTCTGAGTCTTTCCTCTGAATTTATTAAATGCCTGAGCTATGATACAGCACCGTGATCCATGTAAGCATCTCCATGGTGAACGAATTGCTCTGATGCATATGAGGATGAGTTCTCTCCGCATTGTACCACCAGCAAGTCATTTTTCATTTATGCTTATTCAATAAAGTATGATCCAGCTTCTAGCCAATTCTAGACATGCTAACATGATAAATTAATATGGTGGCCATGCTAAACACCTGCTTGTCAAATTGTCATTGCTTGTAGTATAGTCTAATTTTTGTGGCATCTATTCCAGGTGAGAGTGGTTGGGGAAAGCTGTGGCGGACCTACAAAACAGAGCTCTGTAATCCAGAAATAAGTCAGTGTGTGACCACTGGAGACATCAAAAGCTTCCTGGACTCCAAGGGAGTGAGCTACCAGAGCTATGAGCTGCCATCTCAGATGGATATCACCGAGTGTTTCACTAATGGGGATGAGAAAGGAGAGCTGCTTCTTGATTTTCTCACTGAGGTGTTGGATTTTAGTAATACAGCTTCACCTGAGCTCAGAGCTGGCGTCCTGGAGATGCTTCGGCACCCAGACTGTAGTGTGGAGTCCAATGGTAAAGTTATTTTTAACAACAACCTTGAAGCTATAATACTAGACCAGCTCTCCTAAAAATATACTGTCAGTACAGTAAATGCAAGCAGTAGATGGATAACATTGTTTAATTAATTTTGCACTTGATGTATATAAGCTAGATTTCTGTACACACCTGCTTCCATTCAACTGTTTTACTTACTAATAAAATAATTAATGTGTGGACTGCTGTTTTTAGAGTATTTCTTAATAGTTCTATAAAATCTAGCCTTGTTCAAAAGTAATTGCTTATAACTGTTATTTGTTATGATCTTCTCAAATAGCCCCACAAAAAAGTCCTAAACTGCTTCAGACATTAGCTTTAGATTTCACGGTCATAATTTTTAATGTGCTACAGTTTGCAGGCTGCAGTTCTCTACTAAGACCTACTAAAACTAATATTTTCCTAGCTCAGTAGGGTCATCATAAACAGCATTGTGACTGACTTGGGGATTTTTCACATAAATCATTATGACCTTATTGAACTTAAATCTATTTAGAGGCCAAATTGCCTTTTCAGCTCAACAACTTATGTCGCTGGTATCTACAAAGTGGTAAAGACAATGTATTGATTGGATTTTCACACGCACAGTGGCAGCAGCTGTTCTTTGTTGGGGCTGAAGGCAAACACTGATAAAGCTGAACTTTTGGCACCATCTTGAGGACAACTTTATCTACTGAAATGCATATCGCCCAACTCGTTGCCTCAGATCAGCTGTACCTAGAGGTACTGAGGTCAAAATTGAAGCACAGAGGACATAGAGCTTTCAGTATTGTTGCCCCTAAGTTATGGAATGACCTGCCATTACACATTAGGAGTGCCCCTTCACTGTCAGCCTTTAAAACCCTTCTTAAGACACATTTTTATTCTTTGGCTTTTAATACACATTGAGATTCTTATTGTCTGTTTTTATTGTTTTTGTTTCTGCTTTTGGTGTTTTTATTTTATTGTACAGCACTTTGTTGCAGTTTCTGTTTTTAAAGTGCTTTAAAAATGACTAAAGTAAAGTAAAAGTAAAGAAATGTAAGTTACAGTGAGTATTTCAAATGTACAGTTCCAAAGTAAAGTATCTGCTCACTAACCACTTTCATTATGTACTATTTAAGCACAAAAAAGTGTAGTTAAGATGAATATAAACAGTACCATTGAAAGGTATGGACAAAATAGAAAACAAAATCAATACATTTGGTGTTTTTCTTCTTTCGCACTGGTGTTTTTGTTCCTTCTTTGTATGTTCCTCCCACAGGCTCATATTAGATAAAACCTTTCTATGTTTTTAATGTTCAGCTACCACCAAGGAAAACAATGACAACCGTGTAATTAGGATATGGTTTAATGTATGAAATCATTACACCATGTAGAAAACCAGTCTTTGAGAAGATCTAAAGCAGTGCATACTAATCTGGGCAAGCCCTATTTTAAAAAGTATATTTTTAAAAAAAAAATCTTGTCAAAGCACAAAAATATTCTGGAAGTTGGGGCGTCAGAAAAACTCGATTAAAAAAAGGAAATTTTCTGTTCCATAAAAAAATTAAATGAAAGGGTTATTAATCAATTCGTGCAGATAGGGCTTGACTATCACGTGACATTTTTTTTAACCCCTGAGGTACAGTCTGCCCAAACGGCAGCTCTATAACCCTTTAGTTTCCCATCCAGTACTATCCAGGCCTGATCTCACTTAGCGTCTTCTAAGCAAAGAAAGGATTAGGCATGATCAGGCATTCGCAGGCAACAAAGGGGTTTGACAGTTTACTTGCCGATGCCATATACTCCATCCATATCTGTTATTTAATAAACAAATCCATGTGAAATACAGACATTTAATGTGTCATTATGCAGTCAATGCATCCAATTTCAGATACGTATTTACTAGAATGAATTCAATGAACTAGAATTTAACTGTTTTATCTTTAAAATAAACGTGACATATTTGTGAAATTATGTAACTCTTTAGTGTGGAAAAATAATGGATGGAAAAAATCGTATTTATTCACAGGTCATTTTTTTCACATTATTTTACATTAGACATGTTATTTAACTGTTTTTGTGATTTTATTGATATTTCACATATTTCAAAATAACAGGATCATTCTGTAAAATTTATAGAATTCTGTTAAATTACTTTTTTTACAGTGTAGATTGTTGTCTGTTGATTTTAGATTTAGAATGTAAGTAGACTTTAGATTTGTTTAAACAAATTAAGACTTTAGATAAATAATTACAATGTATTTTCTTTCTGAAGAGTGAATTCTCAGCAGCTTAAATAAACATATAGCCCTGCAGTGTATGATAGGGTTAACACATATATTTACACCAACACTGCCAGCAAATAATAACCATACCGTACAAGCTAAGATGAATATAAATAGTACAGCATTATGTCCAAACATAGTGCATGTGTTTGGACATATTGCTGTGCAGCAGTAGCAGTAGTTCAGGCCTGTTTTGCATTTGTTTGGTTAGGTTTGGGGGCAAGTGAGGCCAGTCTAAAGGTTGGGTAATGCCTGCTATTTTTGTTCTGCAGAGAGAACTTTGAAGCCAACAGCGGGAGGCAAACGAAACTCCACAACTTAAAAGAGGTGAAAGAGCAACCAGGTCTCTGTTCTCATTCGCCACAACCACTCCAACAGTTCAGGAACGTCCACTATTTGTATTCTAGAGAGACAATTTTGAAGCTAGCCCACTTGTGAGAGGGAAGGAAAACTCCCCAATTTAATAAAACACAACTTAAACGAAGGGGAAGAGCTCTCGTTCTCCACAAAGGCTACAGCTATCCAAGGTAATTTTTCATTCTTCTAATAAAACTAAAATAATTCAAGCAGGCTGAGAACTTATTCTATGTTGTTCTCAAGCAGAAATCGGTATGCATTTGATGTCTATGCATTGCAGGAATCAGTCATGGCTGCAGAAGCACAGCACACTTGTTATGAGGGCGACAGTGTCCACATTTTCCAGTTTTATCTGGAACACTCTGGAGAACACAAGGCCATTGTCCAGTGTCTTAACAACATCCTAGCAGGAGAATTTAAGAGGTACAGCAGACACTTTACCTTTGACATCCTTGCCTACCAAAAGATGATTGCCCTTTTTTTTTTTTTTGTTTGTTTGTTTTGGCTTTTTTTTTATTTAATTTTATTTATTGGGGAGGATATATCAAATATCTTTACTTAGCGTGGTAAATAAGCTGTAGACAACAGGATGGATTTACAAAGGGTTTATAGATTTAATTAAGAAATCAGCTATTTTGCAAGTAGTTTGGCCAATTAAAGTATCTTTATGAAACTGTTATATTTCTATTTCTTACAATTTCTGCTGCCCTGTTGGGCACATCTCTCTTGAAAAAGAAACTTTTAATGTCAATGACACATTTTTTACCTAGATAAATAAAGGATATGGACAAGGCAAAAACTGATTGCAGCTTCTACCTTGTGACAGGACTGTTCCTTCTGGCTCAGAATGATAAGATAAAATAAGATAAGATAAGATAAGATATCTTTATTGTCGTTGCACAATACAATGAAATTTTTGTTGGAGCCATCCTCCAGGTGCTGACATAATAAATACAAATAGAAATAAGAAATAAAAATAGGATAAATAAGGATCTGGTATTTATAGTGAAAATTTCAATAAACGGTATATTTAAAAAAAACAACAACAAAAAAAAACAGTGATATCATTCATGAAAGATGTTTTTGAGATATGTTTGACAAATTATAGCCCAGCAACTCATTTACAACAGTTTAACTACTAACAATCATTTTTTGACAGATGATCATTTTTTGGCACAACCCTGCAAGGTGTTTATAATCTTTGGCTTTCAGTGGATGGGTTCTGTCAAGATTCAAATTCAGTTTGGCCTACCAGTCAAAAGTTTGGACACACTCACTCATTCGTATGAATGACAACCTCACTGAACAGGCTATAGTAACCATCACAGTGGCAGACATCTAAGAAAAAGTCTCAAATATGAAGAGTTGGATGACACCAGGCTTTGACATGATTCACACCTACTGGCTAAAGAAGCTAACTGCACGCTATGAGCACCTGGCAGCACAAATGAACCAGCTGCTAGATGCTAAGACACACTCAGAATGGGTGACTGAAGTTCGGATGATCCTGATTCCCAAGGATCTCCAAAAGGAACCGGTCCCATCCAAGTACAAAGTGCCAATAATCTGCCTCAGCACAGCATGGAAACTCCTGTCAGGCATAATAGCAGCTAAGATGAACAGGCATGTGGCCCAATACATGAGTGGGGCCCAGAAAGGAATTGGCAGAGATACCAGGGGAGCAAAACACCAGCTACTGGTAGACATACCAGTCACTCGATACCGTAAGACTGACTGACCAACCTGCGCACCATCTGGATTGATTACAAGAAGGCCTATGACTCGAATGTAGAGAACAACACTAGAGGCAAACTTCAAACCACTTGCACAAGTCACCATCAAGTGTGTTATTTACCAAGATGATGCTCTGTCCCCACTGCTGTTCTGCAAAGGCCTGAACCCCCTCAACCAGATCATCAACAAGACTGGCTATGGACACCGACTACAGAATGGAGCAACATTAGCCACCTCCTCTACATGGATCTACAGCAACAAAATCAGAATGTCATTCAGGCTGGATAAGTGTAGTTGGATGAGAACAAAGAGAAGGAAGGTGATCAGAACTGAGGGGATTTCACTACCAGAAGGCAACATTGCAGACATTGAGGGCAGCTACAAGTACCTTGGAATCCCACAGGCAAATGGGAACCAAGAAGAGTCCGCTAAGAAAGCTGCAACCGCCAAGTACCTCCACAGAGTAAGGCAAGTCAGCTGAATGGAAAGAACAAGGCAATCAACACCTACGCCCTGCCAGTTGTCAGACACTCTGCTGGGATAATAAGCTGGCCAAAGGAGGAGATAGAAGCCACTGACATCAAGACACGAAAGCTCCTCACCATGCATGGAGGGTTTCACCCCAAATCCAGCACCGTCAGACTGTATGTTAAGTGGAAGGAATGCAACTGAAGACTACTGAATGTCAGAACCACTATCATAGATGAAACAACAAAGATCAGTAAGTACATCAGGAAAATGGCCACAGCTGATCATGTGCTTAGTGAATATCGCAGGCAGCAGAAACCCGAGAAAGAACAGGAACCATCATGGAAGGACAGGCCCCTGCATGGCATGTACCGCTGGCAGATAGAAGTGGCTGATATCGAAGAATCCTACCAATGGTTGGACAAAGCTGGGCTAAAGGATAGCACAGAGGTAACAGTGGTCTCCGTGGTAACCCCCAACCTGGGAGAGTAGCTCCAGCAGTTTCCAGGAACGACATCTGAGATCTCTGTCCAGAAGAGCACAGTCCTGGGAACAGCTAAGATACTGTGCAGGACCCTTAAGCTCCCAGGCCTCTGGTAGAGGACCCGAACTTGGAGGATGAAGACTGCCCACAGGGCAAGTTCAGATTTTTTTATATATACAGTGTGTCCAAACTTTTGAGTGGTACTATATATATATATATGTGTATATATATATATATATA
>JASGAU010368098.1:3523-15319 GCA_030220045.1 Australoheros facetus
GTGGTGGTGACCAGACTGACCCCCTCTTCCATTACTTCCCTCATTAGTAAAGATGAGAGACATAGGGAGAGGGAAGAGGCAAAGATAGCAGCTGGACTGCTTTCACATTCTCGCTTTCATATTGGATGTTTGTTAGTTTATTTGGTCTCCGTTGGGTTTTAATCACGCCTCCAGGGTTCTTTGCATTTTTTACAGTAAATTAACAGAATGATTACAAGCACACATTTCATGGACTGCTGCAGTAGGTCACTTTTGGTAACCCACTGTGTGTTTACTGGTTCAAATAAACTGAAATTAATCCTAAAATATAAAATGTACATAGACTAGAGTTGAAATGTGATGCGCTACTGTACATTGACTATGGATTCCTTGGTCTGCGCCATGTCTGTGATCACTCCATCAGAGATGATGAGCAGGATGAAGTACTGTGAGCCGTCAGTCACTGCTGATGCATACCTGGTGTGCAAAACCACAATAAGTCAGAGGTCAGATGATTAAATACGAACAAACAAATAAATAAATAAATAAGCTGCAAGTTCTGTGGTGGGAAAATGAAGCCAAAGTGGAAGATTATTTTTATTTTTTGTGCCTCATCTCTATGAATGCTGGTAGCTCTTAAAGTTAGAGGCATGGCCACTTTGACAGGTATACTCACAGAGGGTTAACAGTTAATCTATTAATTCTAGTCACTAAAGTGGACCCTCATGAATGGTTTGCAATTGCAAACTTTTTTTTTTTTTTGTATTTTATTCGTATTCATTTGCATCATTTGCATCTTTTCAGCTGAAAGCTATTAAAGTTTTAATATGTACTTCACATACTATTATGTGTCATGGGGAGCAAATTTATAGAAGAACCAACTTTATGAGAGAGGAATATTAACTTGCTGGAGCTGCCCTTTAAAGTCCTCCTGTCTCAAGCCCCATTCATTACACTCAGCAATTACCTTATTAGATAATATCTCATATTAGGTTATTGCCCCTCAGAGATCAATACAATTATAATCTTATTTTGTGAAAGCCAAATGGTCCAATTACAGTAGAGTGCTGCCAAGCTTAAAACAATGTGCATTAAGTAAAATTCAATTAATACTTCAAAACTATTCAACAAAAAGCAGTTGTTTTTTTTTTTAAAAACAACCTTTTTCTTTTAAACCAGAACATTTCCAAATATTAGGTTTCTTACGGCATTAAAAGTTAATATAGAAAGACAATCAATTTAATATCATACAAAGGCACGGTAAATATTATGAAGTATTTACTCATGCAGCACGTTTATTACATTTACATAAGAATTCAAAAATATTGTTAAATATGACGGTTTATTCTTGAAATGTACACCTACTTTGACACCTTGGAAGCATGTTTATATTTGAGCTCCTAGCTGCTGTTTACAGAAGGTTTCTGTTACATAAACCAAAATGTCACAGCATTTTGAGAGTGTATATGAAACAACACTCTTGTTGTTTCATATATAGTCTCAGACAGTCAAGCAATTAGAGATTTGACATGACTTGATGTCACTTTTTTAAGCACCATCTTCCTGGATTTCAGTCAGATGCTCCACAGAAGTGAGCAGTGAACAATGCATCTATTCTCAGGCTGAGTGGGCGGACGACGCTCGCAGAGATGGGATTTGAAAGCCGATGATGAAAGAGGGGGGGGGGGGAGGGGAGTGCTTGTTATAGTCAATCTTGAGGATCATGAGACAAGATCTGGCAATAGGGGATGTCAGGTGGGAGTTGGATACAGTACTACAAAACAGCACATAACTTTCTATCAGTGATTATTTGTGTAAATTGAGTAAGTGCAGCTGACAGCTTCTTTTAGGAGGTATTACTTGCTTTAAATATTTTAAACCATGGAAGAGCACCTTCTCACATTTGTTGATCCACTGAAAAGTTAACTGTGCGTGTTTCACATTGATCTGGTTTTGAACTATCGAACATTGAAGCATTGGCACATACTGTATTTTCTATTTATGGCTACGGAGATATACAATAAATAAATCCCTTTATGGTTATCTGTGAAACGGTAGGAGGTGTGACATTTACTGTTATTCACAGCAGTGGCGCCAGCAGCAATAATCCTGTGTGCGCTGTGCTTACAATGTTTTTTAAACCTATGTTAAAAATAAATTCTGTAATTGATTACAGTGATTAAAGTTGCATCCTCTGTTTTGACATCAATATATTTGACGGTCAATAACTGGGGCAACATTTATAGCTCTTAATCGACACTTTGGAAGTTAGGATTTCACTTATTTTGTGTGGCTGAGAAACCAGCACACAAAAACAACCCAACATTTTTCAGGTTTTTGAAAAGAGAAAGGAAACTCTTCTAAGCAAAGAAGATTTTGCTTCACAGCTAATTCACCAAAGATGATTAAGCTTGTATGAATCTTTCCCGCTGAGCCGTACATTTCTTGGGGACATTGTGCTTAATGACATTTACATGTGTCAGCCCACGTGTTTCACATGCCTCGGTGTGATCATAAATCGACGTACCTGGCCACGTGGTTAATAACAGGGGAGAAGTGGGTGGGTCCATAGAGACGTACGCTTTTGAGACTCTGGTAATACGCCTCCATCACACCCTCGATGCCACTGCAGTATGGGTTCTGTGGATTACCATTCTGGACAAACAGAAAGATGTGAATTAGTTAAAAAGAAGTAATTCAGATATTTCTTCTGCATAAAGGTTCTTGGAAGATTTTAGTGTCACGAATAAAAATACAACATGCAATCTAAGCCATCATGCAGGAATATATCAGAGTATAAAAAAGAGCCTTTTCTTAACATATTTAAGACAGCTGGCAGTGCAGTGGATAGCACTATTGTCTCACAGCAAGAAGGTTCAAGGTTTGAACCTGTCTGCAGGGTTTGCATTTTCTCTTTGTGAGTTTTCTCCAGATGCTCCCATTTCCTCCCTCAAACAGGCACATAAGGTTAATTTGTGATTCTAAATTGTAGACCGAGGAGTGTGAACAGGTTTCTGTCTCTCTGCATTAGCCTTCTGCCCTGATAGCAACCTGACCAGGGGGTCCCCAACCTCTCTCTCAATGTCGGTGGGGACAGGCTCCAACGCTCTCAGGTGGATAAATGGTAAAAAACAAAACAAAAAAAAAACTGATGTCTAGATAATGCAATCTAAATTAATTTCCCCGTGATTTTGGAACAAATTAAAAATTACCTTTTAGTTTTGTTTTTTTTTTAATTCACACACACACACACACACTTTCAGAAAGTTCTTACTACTTTTGGCTCTGCAAGATGTCAAAAAGTAATACATTCAACGGCACACAACTCTGGCTGTACACACAGAAGATCCATCCACCTGATGTTCACACTTCCTGTTTATGACAGGAAGAAAGAAGGAAGAGAACTTGTTTCAGACACTAAGTGAACAGAGGAGCTGCACTAAGGCCCAGGAGTCCCAAGAATAAAACATACAGAAATGGAAATGAGGTCCCCCTAAAAATACCTATAAGTTAATATTTATATTTGTTTACAGTTAACATCAAATGTTAAGAGTCTTCTTTGACAGTAATCCCAACATCAGCAGTTATTTGTTGAATTATGGATCTATTGTTTCTTTAACAGCTGCAGCACAGTGTTTTTTTTTTTGCTGAGTTTGATTTATGATGTTTGGAACAGCAGACGCTAACATTTTACCTGCAGTGTCACCTTCACTGATTTAATGTCAGCCTGCTAATATTTTGAAAATTTTGTTACACAGTCAGAGTGCCTTGATTACATTTAAGCAGCATGCGTCTAACATCATGCATCAAACTGAATATATCGCAGTCTTTTTTTGATATTTAGAGACAGTGTAGCTAAAAGGAATAATAAAGAAAGCATCATCCTGATGGGAAACAAAATATAAGTTATTTTTAAATGTGATCTCCTGTACTGGGACAGAGTTACAATTAATTTTTTTATAAACGGGCATGTTTTGAATGCAATCTGCTGAATAACAGGATTTCATGTAAGCATACTGAGAGACATGAAAAGTGGTCACCCCAGGGCCAAAACATCAATAATACTCCAATATTAACACTCAGTGTAAGAGACACTAAAGAGCTTAAGGATTAAAAATCTCAGCTTAGACTTCAAAAATAACACATATTTTAAGGAAATATTGATAGTTTAATCGTTCTGTTGCATCATTCTGGTAAAGGGTATCCTCAGGCAAGCAATTTCGCATTGTTAATGCTGCACTAGCGGTTATAAAAAGATGAGGATCATTTGTATTAGAATGACTTTGTGTAAAAGGAGCCCATCCTCTGGCTTCTTCCTTCTGTGTCTCCCACATCTGTAATATTAAAATATTAAATCGGTGCCTGGTTGACTGCTTTTGGAGGCCCAAAAGAAACTCACAAAAAAGAAACAATACATTATTTAAGCTACCCATATGGTTTGGGCTTTCAGTTATCTGAATAAGGAACCATCCTAACTAACTCTGCTTGGCTACCCATGAGTATGAACAGTGCACATGAGACTCCGTTGTTTTGTAAATGGAGCTTGCATAATTAACGTCAGATTCAGTGATGGCCTTCTACCATTGTGGCTACACAGCTGTATCCTTCCTCTTTAGGAGCTGACTAAGTTGGACCCTCAATGGTTAAATTAATGCATATGTGCCTTTAGGGAATAGCCAACGCTGAGCAGCTGTAATGGCTGAAAATGCCTCTGGAGCAACATCTGGAGGTGAAAGTCAACCAGGAAGAGATTATGTATGGCTTAAGAAGTGGTCTGGATGTCTACAGCCCTGGAGCACTTGACACTGGCAGAGTGGTTCAGACAAATGGTTGGATGGATGGATGGATGGATGAAGGAGAGATGAAGTTAAAAGCTCAGCTATTTCTCATGAATATGCACAATGTCTAATTTTTTTTTTTTTTTTTTTATGTCAGTTATCTGAGCTTTCTCAGTCTTACCTCACCCTTAACTTTAATCATCACAATCCAAATAAGGGGAAGAAAAAAATAAAGGTTGTCAGAAAAAAAGACCTAAAACTTCCGTCAATCAATTCTAGGCTTGAGCCTTTCCCAGCTGACACTCTGGACAGATCATCACTTATCACAGGGCTAACACAGAGAGGTAGACAACCACACACCCACAAATCCACAACTATAGTCAAGTACGAATCACCAATTCACCTAACCTGCATGCCTCTGGTCTGTGGGGGGGAACACTTGGAGGAAACCCACACAGGTCCATGAAGAACATGCAAAGTTTACACAGAAAAGCCCCATGAACCGAAATCTTCTTGCTGTGAGCTGACAGTGCTAGCCACTGCACCACAGTAGCAGTTCCAAAAAGCTTTAACATTTACAAAATTTTATCACTTTGATGGTCTAAACCTCAAACTGGTTCTCACAAGGATAACTGAATATATTGCTAATTAATCATATTGATTTATCGTCTTTGGTCATGTTTGACAAATGGCTTCAGTCACTCACTTGTGCTGTTTGCATAAGCATTTGTCGAAAAAAAAAAAAAAAAACCCAAAAAAACCATACACAAAGTAAGAAACCCTGCAACCCACAATCTGCTCATTCAGGAAAAAAATATCACATGTAGTGTTCACAAAGTGCATATCTGTCCTCATTTCAGACCTTTAACTTTATGACTGCTTGCATGTGACGTGTTTAGGGGAAATCTGTAAATTGTAGCTACAAAAAATAATCTCTCCCTGTACAGGTACAATTTACACAAAGAAATGAAACTACAATCAACATGCTTAGTACCCTCTTTGTCACTCTTGTATGACTAACACTGGTCTTATACAGTTAATGAATAAATAAACTTGGAATGTTATCACACCTAAATTGGCTTGTTTACTGCCAAAAAAACCTGGCTCATTTGGCTTCCATCTCCACAGTGTTCGCAGGCAGTTTGGATGCTTTTTACACGTTTTTGGACAGCAGCATGGACCACCCACCAATATATTTGTTGTCTGTAATAGGAAGTGTGTACAAAAGTGTCTGTTTGATTTTCACAAAGTTTTCTTTTTTTAACTTGGATCTAGTATAACTTTTTGTTTGAAATCTTTTAGTTTTCTTGTGCTCTCATTATGACAGACACACTCCTCCAGCCGGTGTGAAAGATACGAAAAGATTTGTTTTCACAGCCGTATTCAACAGCAGTTTGAGAATAAGCCAAATCTTTTATACTGCCAGTTCCAATGATGTTCATCAAATCATTACTGAACTTCACAAGCCCTGCCACAAAGCAAGGCTTTATTTCCGTTGGTCAAAAACATTGGTTGGTTGGTGTCTCAAAAGACTGTATCTTAATTATCAAATGAATTGTAGCTTTGTGAAGGACCGGAGACATCTAAAGCGTATGCCTCACTTCTTGCCCATGTGTACATGTTAATAATTAATGTTAATAATAATTCAGTCCCCAGCCTAACAGCAGAGGGTCAGTGGCTCAGAGTTTTACTGACCCATGTATATTTTTCCTGGCCTGAGGGAAAAAAGACATTTTTATATTTTTTTTAAATATTGGAATTTAATGAATATAATTTATTTATATTTGCATGAATCTAAACCTGCAAAAATAATGTTACTAAACCCTTGAAATAACTATGGTCTAGTACACCCCATGCCCTCTTTCGACTCACTCCTGCTTGCTGCAGGTTTCAATGTGATATAAAGCAGGACGGCTGCCTTCAGCCTTCAGCCTTCAGCAAGCTGCCTGATTTAAACATTGTGTCACACTAAGTTAACAGTTCGTGTGCACATTTTGTTTTAACTTCTGTATCTTTACTGCAGATTTTTCTCTGTGTAAAACAAATGGTGGTGGATGGGAGCAGCTACAAAGCTCTCTTTTCTTTATGTTGGAGCTTGTTGATCAGGTGGTTGGATGAAGGACTCCCACCAGCTGTTTCCCAGTAAAGGGTTTATAATTAGTGATTACAGGAAGAAGCGCTGCATTTTTGGACACTAGAAAAATGTTTTCTTTCAGTCCACCGGAGCTCACTGTCTTGATAACAGCTCTGTGTCTTTGCTCTTTGCCGTTTGTGTGTTTACCGACTCCATGTTAAACCACAACAGCATTGTTGCTAATGCTGTTGTGCTATCAGTCTTTTTGTTGAGAAAACTGGGGGCAGCATGGGCTCAATGTTGTCTTACTTTTTATTCACGTGTGCTCCTAAATACGTTCCTACTGCAGGTCTATTTTTAGTCGCTAATGTGGGTGAAACGCTCACGTTCACACAGTGAGCTCTACAGAGTCATGCAATAAACAAAGCATTTGCTTCAATGATGTTTTTTTGTAATCGAGTTATTCAAGATACCTAATGAATTGTCGCAGCCCTACTTGTATGTAAGCAGATGTATGTCTCTAGATTTGTATGGATGCTTGATTCCATGCAGTAATGAAAAAGAACAAATAGGACTCTAGTCCTGTGAAAAACTAAGTAAACCTCTACTGTTTCCATAGAAATTAAGAGGGTTAGTAGCAGCCAGGTGCTGCTAATCAAATGCATTTTATTAACCAGTGTGAGCATCTCTATAAATGCAGTTTTGGCAGTTTGCTCCCAGGAGTGGATGTCCAAGCAAGTTCACCCCAAGAAAATTGATGATTTTGTCTCATTTTGTATCCACAGGACCTAGACACCTTGGAGTTACTGAGTCAGCCATGAATGCCTCTGTACACCAAAGTATTCTAGAGTCAAATGTGAGGCCATCTGTCTGACAGCTAAAGCTTGGCCAAAACTGGGTCATGCATCAGGACAATGATCCCAACCACAGCAGCAAAACTACAACAGAATAGCTGCAAAAGAAAAGACCGAAGGCCACAATGCACACAGTCAAAGTCCAGACTTGTTTTTTTTTGTACGTACAGTATATGGACAGATGGATGGCTGGATGTGGAGAAAAAAAACATGTCCTCACCAGGGCAAACTCATGTGAGACCCGTCCATCTGGAGGAAGCTTGGCACCAAAGCCCAGAGCGGGAAACATCTTGTCGCTGTCGTAGTCCTGGATGATCTCTCCGACAGCCCGCAGTGCCATGGCGTAGTCATTTAGTTGGTAAGGGCTCATGTAATGGAGTGAGGTGGGCTGCGATGGGTTGCCTGGAACCCAAATGGTTCAACACAATAAAACACACATCAGCGTCACACTGTAATTATGCCTGCTCCCCCCTGGGCTGTGAGTCATACTGAAATAAAAAGGAGGAGAGTGGGTAAAAGGGGTTAAATTGTAGCCAGACATCTCTGAGGCACAGCTGCACAGGAGGAAGAAATAATCTCATTGTTTGCCTCACACCTCAGTGGGTCATACATGCACCCACAATATTACAGTATAGATAACAAGAAAGATACTGCAGTCATTTAATACTTGCAAGATATTAAGCCAACTATACAGATGTTAAATAAAAGTCAAGCTTCATTTGTCAGGTATTTATTTTTGGCATCAATTGAGACAACAGATAAAAATAAATACATGAAAGACAATGCCAGAAAGAAAGAAAAAAACTCTTAAGACAATGATGACATTAAAGACCATGTTTGGTATTTGTCACGCTGTCAAGATCAAAACCAAAAATATTAAAATTTCCTAAAAATAAGAAACAAGTAGATTTATTTTTTTCAATGCTTCAGTAATTAACTCTTCAGCTATTGGTTATTTCAACCTGAAACCAACATCACCGAATTTAATCAGCTACAAAATTCCAAGGCCAAAATGAACAACCTCACAGATGTTATAAGAGAAACACACAGCACTCACAGAATCTGTAAGGACAACTGAAAAATTTCAACGACAAAGTTGGTGGCCCTTCACCTCCGCCCCTAATGAGCCAATTAGTTGCCAAACAGGGAAACACGAGAGCCCATCATGTTGCTGCACTAACACATGCACATAGAAGAAGTTCACAATACTTTATTGTACAGTGAGAAGCGCATCTGCTCATTATCAGAGAGAATGTTTTTCTCAAACATTCACACATTAAGTTCTCTGGTGTGATCAGCCACATGCAACTTTGCACATGTGAGGTTGAAGCTAAACCTGCCTGGAAAAAAACAAAAGGTTTTAAGACCTCATCTTGGGCATCACCAAACTTCTGATGCTGGTTTTAATTTGGAGTCGTTATGTCCCAATTTTCCCAATTACATTACTTGCTCTCTCAATTACTCATTTTATTAGGGCCTTGAAGGTCTGCCACCAGTACAGAGTGAAATTTTAAAAATTAATTCATGTTTGGTGCTCCTGACAATATTTACAACTGCAGGATGGTGTGTTTGGGCATGAATTCAAATAACCTACAGTATTTGGAAGCTGTGGTGGAGAGCAGGTCACTGAACAAACTGTTATCCATCATGGATAATCCTGACCAGTAAATCTTTCACCACTTACTGGACAGGCAGCGGAGCGCATTCTGTAATGTCATCTCCCTGTGTGTGTATGCTCATTTAAATGAAGACACATGCAAAGTATTGCAACAGTGTGGCCCACTGGTGTGTTTAGAATAATTTCATATTAGACTGAGGCCACAGAGATAATATTCATTTTAAAATGAGTTCAGTGTTGGCTTTGGCTTGGTTTGTGAAATATTAACTTAATTAGACAGTTGTTATATTGTGCTGTTTTACAAATAAGATCAATAAGAAAAACAAATGTACATAATATGGATACATTATAAATAGATCCATTATATCGCTGTTATTTTAGCCACACTCAGAGATTGCAGCGTGGAAACTGGTTTGATGGCAGCAAAGAAACTAATTCATTTCTCCCGTGGCAGAAAGATGCCTCTAAAAATTGTACAACATATATTGACTCACTAAATCATCTCTTACTAAAATTAGCACATTACTCATCCCTGACAAAATCATCTGTGCAGAATAGATAATTTTGTTTGTTTGACATTAAGTTGTTCTGATAAATGAAAAGTGGTTTACCTGTGGGTTTCATAAACTGACACACAATGAAGATAACAATCTAAACTGAAAATACATTTGGGAAAAAATGTGGGTGTAATGATTTTCTGCCTACACAGAGGCACAAACTTTGTTACACTTTTTTTTTCGGGCTAATAAGTCAAATCAAGCTGAGCTCAGACATTTAAAGCAACAGATAATATTCCAATAATTACCCAGCTTTCAGATTTTTCATCTTCTCTTTTAAATTAAGGGGCATTGGAATAAATCAGATTAGTGAATAAGCTGTCCCGTAAGAGTTCAAATCATACAAAGACCTGATCATTAGCCAGCAAAGTTTTATCTGTTGATATAATAAAGAGATTCCATTATTACATGGGCAGAGCTTTAAAACACTTACCGTTTGATGCTGTGAAATCAATTGCCACTGTGAAATTAATCTGAGTCCTACAAAAAAAAATAAATAAACAAGTCACATAAGGCAAGGCAGGGAGCCATCAATCCTGCCAGATTATATGACAGCATGTTTCAAAGCACGCAGCACGAGCAATTAAGCAGCAGGTTATCGGCAGCTGTCTGCCTTAATTTTGGAACCAAGAGATAACAGGCTGCAGCAGTCCTCTCAGCCTACTCTCTGAAATGTCTTCACTAGTAACTGCAGGCCATTCAGAATTTAATGACGAGATTAATGCTGCTGCCTAATTGAGTATTGTATGCTATCAGTTATTGTGACCTTACCCGCCTCTGATGTAGTCCAGGAAGGACAGCTCAGTGTCCACCAGGCAGGACAGCAGAGTGACCTGCAGGCAGACAAGTGTGCCAATTAGACAGGAAATATTTTGCAGTATGAATCTGTTACTACACCATCTAATTCTCTTATAATACATTTTACACCACTGATCAAATATTTCTGTCATTTCTATTTTAGGGCTGTGACTTGCTCTTTGTTTTGCTTGACTGTGTTTTTTTATGCTATTCTATAATATTTTAATATGGCACGGCTAACTGCTTTCTTAAATTAGATAAAAGGATGTTATTTCTCTAGTCGGCATGTTCTGTATTTAACAGTTGTGCATATGATATGATCAATAACAGAGGCACTGCACTGATTAGGTGGCCCTGTGCTCCTTCACCTCTTCCACCTCAGCCCCACGACCCGACCTCGTATAAGCGGAAGAAAATGGATGGATGGAAAATAAAAGCCTGTAATAGAAGTCTTGTATTTTATAAGTCCATGAATAAGTGAGATCCGCACACATGAACACAGTAAACCTTGAGAGGGTGCATTGTGTGTGTGCGTGTGTGGCTTGGGGGGGACTTCAGTTTACTGATGCCACCAGTCATCACAAGTGCCACTGCAACTCAGACACATCAGCTATCACTTCACAGCAATGTTTCTCTAAAGTCTGTATCTGATTCTTCTAACTGTAAATCTGGGTTTAAAAAAATGGCCTTTTGCTGCAACTGACTGCAGTGTACAGTATTCATACCCCTTGAACTTTTCCATATTTTGTCACATCCATCCATCCATCCATTCGCTTCCGCTCATCCTGTTCAGGGTCGCGGGGGGGCTGGAGCCTATCCCAGCTGTCATAGGGCGAGAGGCAGGGTACACCCTGAACAGGTCGCCAGCCTGTCGCAGGGCCAACACAGAGAGACAGACAATCTTTCACACTCTCATTCACACCTATGGGCAATTTAGAGTAGCCAATTAACCTAACCCCAGGAAGTGCATGTCTTTGGAATGTGGGAGGAAACCGGAGGAAACCCATGCTGTGTTCCCAACATGGCTTCTGGCAAACTCTTTTTATGGTTTTCTTTTAACAATGGCTTTCTTCTTGCCACTCTTCCATAAAGACCACATTTGTGCAGTGTACGACTAATAGTTGTCCTGTGGACAGAT
>JASGAU010368102.1:0-17340 GCA_030220045.1 Australoheros facetus
CAGCACTTGGTGACAGTGGGAAGGAAAAACTCCCTTTTAACAGGAAGAAACCTCCAGCAGAACCAGGCTCAGGGAGGGGGGGTCATCTGCTGAAGGGGGGGGGGCTGAGGGGAGAGAAAAGACGTGCTGTGGAAGAGAGACAGGGATTAATATCAATCAGTGATTAAATGCAGAGCATTTGTCTGATCCATAATTGGAATTTGCAGTTTTCCAGCGAACACTGATTAAAACCTCCACTCTCGGTCACTCATTTTATTTCTCCGTTTCATAAGCAAACTGTTCAACCAGATAGTTATATTTTTATTTACAAAAAAAGCGGCTACAATTTCAAACACTTTCAAGCACTACATCCAGAATTCAAGCACCTTTCAAACCTTGAAAGGACAATATTAAAATTCAAGGAACGAACCCTGACCCTAACACATGGATTATTTAACATTTTTAATTAGAGAAAGTTATCTTATTTTTGTTGCCTGTCAGTTTCCCAGTTTATATTAGTGCAGATTTGAATGAAGGCACTTTATGAGATTCAGTACATTCACTTCTATTAGATTACAGCGCAGATCTGCCACATCCAATATGGCGGCCGCACTGACTTATATCACAAAAACAGGCTGACCCGCTCATAATGTTAATTAGCCCCACCTCCCAGAACACACCAGCTCCAGGCTGAACTTTTTTCCTGGCTAGAACGCTGAGAATGACCTCACAGCTGATCCATGACCCTGTAATTCGCTCAAAGGACAATTACACTACTGGCTAACAAGTGTTAAACGTGCACCTGAGAAGGATGAGTTTTTGAATCCTCCCCGTCCTCGGCCTCGTCCTCCACGGCCTGGAGAGAAGCAGAAAATTATTCAGTACCTGTGAGGCCCCTCCTGGATCTGCTCCACCTTTCCAGACTTACCCTGTCTAAATTGACCTTGCTCACCGTTCCAGGAGCCTCCCTGTGTGCCTGAAAACACATTCATGTCAAATACTGGACCTGCCTCTACACTTTACTTTCACAGCTGGAAGCTTTCACTAACCTGTGGGGAGCACACCTGCGTTAGAGGTGCTGCTGCTGAGGTCTGAAGGGCCAGAGGAAGGTGTTTCCTAGAGGCATGAGCAGATTTCAATCAGTGCTGGATCAAAGGCAGGTACCCCACCCATGGCTGGAGCTAACGACTGCACGTGAACAGAAACTAGCTTACCTGCTCTTCCCACTCATCCATCGCGATTTACCTGCGAAAAATGTAAAACTTGACATTTTGACTCCCATTTAAAACTTGACATTTTGACTCCCATATGTCAGCAGAGGTAGGGTGTTTATGTATTTTTTTTTAAAAGAAACTCGGTGTTTTTACCTTTGCAGTCGGACGCTAATCTGGAACTTTCCTGCGGATGCAGCACACTGATTACCACGTGACTACAATGTGGGTCGAAGCTAGCATTCAAACATTCAGATAAAGCAGGGCGGAGGAAACCCCATAGCTGCTGCAATTAAAGCAAACCTGCCTCCGAACCATTAAACACTGTTAGCTAACCCGGACACAAAGGCTAATGAGACTAACAAACGCTCGTGTTTGTCCAAGCTAACAGTCCGGTGATTTTACCGCCGCGAAGATAAACCCACAACCCTGAAAGAGAAGTGTCCTCATTACCGCATGTTAGCATCGGGAGAGCTAACTACACTGAAACAGACCAAACGCCCTTTCTGCTTTTTAGAAGCGCCTTCCTAAAGCGAGCTCAGATTAAACAGCCATACTTTACTTTCTTCAGTGCCTGTGAGGCTCTGGTGTTTGTGGGGCACCTAGCAGGTGAGCCTGTCCCTCCACGCGCTGCTGCTCGTTCAGCTCAAAGACTGGCCGGCGCGCGCACTTGCCGCTTCCGCCGCTTTCCCGCCGAGTTGGGACTTTGGAAATAAAAGGAAGAACTACGATTATAAATACGATTAAAAACTTGTTTTCCTCTAGATGGTTTCCACTAAAACAGCGACTGCATTTTTTAAATGACATTTTGTTAGTAAAAAGGTGGAAGTAGCATCACAACTGGGAAATATCAAATTCACCAAACATGTCTAATTTGGCATTATTTACAATGCTTTAAAATCGACACAACTGGAGAGTATTAACCCATTTTCTATCCCTAATACCATTATTGATTAAATAAATACCATGTGGTTAATTCAGAATTACTACCTGTGGTGTGTGCACTGCCACCTGCTGGTAAACCTGCACCAATGCCCTCAAACTATGGAGTTAATTTCCTGCCAAAAGGTTGCACGCAGTGAACACATGCTGCACACGTTGTACAAACTGTACTCAGACATTGCACACACACAAAACATGTTTTACAAACTGTCACAAAATGATCTCTGCTCGAATTAGGGTTGCCACCTTTCACAAATGAAAATAAGAGACACCCACCACGGCTTCTCAGGGCCATGACCAGCACGACCGACTCACATTTTATGTTGTGTTTTTTGTAAACGGGTGATCAAGAAAGCAATTAGTCATACATACCAAATTCACCAAACATGTCTAATTTGGCATTATTTATAATGCTTTAAAATCTAAACAACTGGAGAGTATTAACCCATTTTCTATCCCTAATACCATTATTGATTAAATAAATACAATGTGGTTAATTCAGAATTACTATGGTGTGTGCACTGCCATCTGCCTGCACCAGTGCCCTCAAACATTCACAGATACTGAGGCTTGTGCTGAGACCTGTGGTGAGGCGAGCCAGTGCTCCTGCTGCAGGTCCCAGCGTGCATAGATGGGATGGTTGTGTCAGGAAGGCCAGCTGGTGAAAAATCTTGGTCAAATCAAACATGCAGATCATCAAAAATATGATTTCCTAATTCTGCTGATTTCTGCCAGTAAATGATTGGCTGTATTTAAACTGTTGTGAAGGATTATTTGGTCTATGATGTATCAAACATATCTCTTTTGTGAATGATATGAAGTCATTCTGAGTGAGGAACATCATTCCTGTCATAAAGCAGAAGCTGCAGTCACTCTGTGGCAAACTGGCTTTTATTGTTTATTTCTCAGGGTAAAAATGTCACTGGCATTAAAAGGTCTTTTTCCTGAGAGCTGTGGACAGGAGGGCAGCAGAAACGTCAGCAAATATAACATCACAGCTCTATAAAGATATTTGAAGTGGCCAAAAGGACTGGATTGATTATAATGTAGATACAATAACACATAAAGATGCTTGCAAACAGGTCATTTCTTATTTCATATATTAGCCCTTCATAAATCCTGTTGAGTGCAGCCTAGTTGCAGATACAAGCAAAGACATTACACATGAAAAAGACAGCTGAGAAGGCTCTGGATGGCAGGGAGGAGTTACCAGATGATGGGAAGTACAGCTGAAGTGGTGAGGAAAACTGCCAAGAAGGTGTTTGATGCAGCCTCTGGACAGAGGAAAGAGGACAAGGAGACTAGTTGGTCGAGCAGGAAAGTATCCAAAGGAAAAGGTAGACAGGAGAACTGTGTGGACAGGTGTATTGCAATGACAGCGGTGGCAACGGGAACGGCCTATAGTGAGCTGTGTGTGACACGAAGGAAGGACAAAAGGACTTGATTGTCTCGGCGGAGAGATCGAGCTGGAAAGGATGTGCAGGAGGTTGGTGTGATTAAGGATAGCGATGGAAATGTGCTAACAAGTGAAGAGTGTTGAAGATGGAAGGAGTACTTTGAGGAGCTGATGAATGTAGAAAATGAGAGGGTGATCTACAGGTGTGATGTTTGAAGGATGCAGGTCAGGTGTGCTGGAAAGGGAGCAGCCAGAGTGAAAGGGAAGGTTTATGAGAGGGTAGTGAGACCTGCTGTGATAGATGGTTTGTGGACAGCGGCGCTGACACAAAGACTGGACGCCGAGCTGTTAAGAGCTTCGTTGGGAGTGACCGGGACGGATCGGCGGGACAGGTAACCCCCTACAGGCAGCAGCTGAATTCAGAGTGAAATAACTGCATTTGGCCCTAAAACTCTCAGACTGCCTGTGGATGGCATTGCTGTTTAAGTCTCTGTAACTTCTTTATCACCCGCAGAGTTAGGGTCCTCTCTGGGAGAAGCTGAAAATCCATTTTTGTTACGTCTAGGAGAGACAAATGTAATTACTTGTGAGGATGTCCCTGTAGCTCTCTGAAAAGCCTCCAGCTGATCCAGAATACTGCACAGAGGACACTAAAGGGGACTGCAAACAGTCTTACTTCTAGCTTCTCTCCTCTGACTTCATGTTAAATCAAAACAACATATCAAATGCAAACAGACCACGCTTCATATCCTATTGAGCTCATAGTACAAAATCACTTCCATTCTACTTTTGGAAAACCTGGGAACTACAGGTAAGCAGCAGCAGAGCTCTGTGGAAGGTAAAGTCTTTAGCTATCAGACCCATCTCCTGGAAAACCAGCTCTCAGGCGGGTTTTTACCCTCATGACATTTAAGATCAGGCTTCAGGCTGTGCTTTTTGATTCAGGCTGTAGTTAGGCCTGGATCACATACAGACCGCTGTAGATGCAGGCTGCATTCCCCCTCCACCCTCTCCTGTGCCTTTCTACACGGACTTCCAGTGTTTACTCATCATTGAGCCCAGCTGTGATGGATGGTTTGGAGACGGTGGTGCGGACAGAAAGACGGGAGGCAGAGCTGGAGGCGGCAGAGCTGAGCTGTTTGGAAACAAAGTCAGAGAGGCGAGGCTGAGATGGTGGATGTACTGGACAGAGGATGATGAAGATGGAGCTGCAGGCAGGAGGAAAAGAGGAAGACCTCAGAAGAGGCTCATGGATGCAGTGAAGGAGGCTGCGCAGAGGGAGAGATGGAGGCAGATGATCCGCTGTGGTGACCCCTAAAGGGAGCAGCTGAAAGAACAAGGTTATTATTATTATTATTTCATACGACCAGTTGTATAATATAATATAATATACTTAAGCCGAATGTATAGTAGAATATAAAATATAATTTAACAGAATAGAGTAAAGCAGAGTAGAGTAAAACAGCAGAGTAGAGCTCCAGCCCGGGTCCTGGGGGCGCTGCCATCCGTCCCAGCAGGTCTTGAAGCCAGAGCGCACTGCATTGTGGGACGTGGGCTGTTGGTGAAGTCAAGATGGCCGCGGAGCTGAGGTGCAGGAGAGAGCCTGCAGTAGGAAGGCCGTGAATGAAGTTTCTATAGAAAAGCCCTCGTCGCTAACCGCTTAGAGTCCAGCATTGTGTTGTTTCCGTGCAGACAGCCTGCGAAGGAGCTACTACACCCACACACAGCAGCAGGAGGACAAACAGCTGGGATAAAGTCTCGTATGAATTCCGACGAGAAGGAGGACTGTGAGTGTGCGCCACCACAGGCCGAGACGAGCTCCGCTGGAGGGCCCGAGAGGTGGGGATGCTCGGAGGAAAGGGTCGGGGATGCTCGGGGGAGCGGGGAAAGCTGGCTGGCTGTGGCTGTTTGGATGCGAGTGCTCGCTTGTTTTAGGCGGCATATTAGAGCGGAGTTCGCGGCGAGCTGTGAGTGGATCAGGCGCGTCAGTGGGACAGTTTGAAAGCCTCGGCTCGGCAGGAGCCGGAACAAGCTAATGTGTGTTAGCCTGCTAAGTAAGCGACGGGCACATTTCTGTGTCTTTAGCTGCTCCTCTGAAACCAGAGTGAGGCTAGCTTCAGTCTGCACTGACACATCCACTCTGTCGGTGCACACGTACATAAATGTGCACGGATGTGTGTGCAGCTGGCCGAAAGCACTCACTGCGGTCCCAGCCAGCCAGGCTAACCCGAGAGCTTCTAGCGTTAAAGACAGCCGCTGTGGTGCTGCTTTTCGGGGAGGATGATCTCTTGTTCTCCTCTTCTAGAGAACCAGAACAGTTCGTAAAGCAGGGTGGGTGAAATGTCAGTTGATCCATCATGACCTGTGTCTGTTCTTCATTTAGAGAACAAGAGGAGCCTGAAGTAGAAAACCCAGAAGCAAGCCGAATGTAAGTGTGTGTCCTGCCGTTGCCGTCCTGATGTCTGGTGTTTGTCAGCAGCAGCTCGGTCCCCTCCTGTCCTTCCTGTACCTTCACTGATGCTCTTTATCGTCATGATTACTCTGTTCCTCCAAGTTCCTCACAGGCTGTCGCTCTGTTTGGATTTGAAGGAGTGCAGTTTGGTTGAGTAAAACTGATACTTTAGGTTAAAATCTCTGTAATTATGCATGGTGTTAAAACTTTGTTTATTGGTGTTTACATTATCAGTTACATGTTTATAAATAATAGTGGTACGTTTGCTATATTTTACTCTCAAAAGTATTTACTAGTATTTTCCTTCACGCTTGCTGGGCTCAGGCTCTGACCCAGCTAGGCTGCTGCAGTCTTATTGCCAGTGTCGGACTTTTAATGAGGTTTATGTCAGCAACAAAGTTAAATTTTTTCTTCTAGATTTTACTGAAAGCTAAAATACATCCGTCATGACACTCGATGAATATCAGAGGTCTTCGCGTCCGCCAAAGCTCAGCATCCACCTGATCAAACCCAAGCTCAGCTGCTGACATAAACTCTTAGTGTGTCTCCAGTGGGAAAAACCTTGCAGTCAGGCTCACATCTCCCATCCTTTCATATCCCACTCAGTGCTTTATGAGGATCACGCTGGATTTACATGCTGCTTTTACCGTGTTGTGCTTTACCTCTGATCACAGGAAGCGAGCAGCTGCCAAGCATCTAATAGAGCGCTATTACCACCAGTTAACGGAGGGCTGTGGGAATGAGTCTTGCTCCAACTCATGGTGTGCCTCATCGGTCGGCTTCAGCCGCATGGATAACAATGAAGCAGCGGTCAAAGCTCTGGAGCTCTACAAAGTCAATGCCAAGCTGTGTGACCCACACCCTTCAAAGAAAGGCACCGCTTCCACCTACCTGGAGAGCAGCACTCACAGCAACTCAGCATGCAGCAACAAGAAGATGAACCACAAAGATGTCCACTCTGTGCGAGACAATTTTAAAGGTGAGTCAGACATCCAGGATTCGATGTGTGTCACTCACATCTTCTGTTTGTGTTTTCCCGTTAATTTCCTTTGTAATAAAGTAATGTTTGCCTGTGTGTGTAGATGTAAATTACCTGACAGAGGAGAAAGTGTATGAGATCTTGGACATCTGTGGTGAAAAGGAGGATTACTCCCCTCTCATCCGGGTAATAGGACGGGTTTTCTCCAGTGCCGAGGGACTGGTGCAGAGCTTTCGGAGGTCCAAACCGCACACCAAGGAGGAGCTCAAGTCCCTTCAAGGCAAGGATGAGGACAAGGATGAAGATGAGAAGGAGGCCGCTACATGTTCAACTGCAGCTATGGAGGAGGACTCGCCCACCTCCTCATCATCATCAAGGCTGGGCGAGTGCTCGTCAGGGGAAAACGATGTCCAAAAGCTGGCCCCCGATGAGGTCTCAGTCGATATCGAAGCCGTGCGGAGGGTCTACGAGCGCCTCCTGTCCAACGATAAAATAGAAGCCGCCTTCTTGAATGCGCTGGTCTACCTCTCGCCTAATGTGGAGTGTGACCTGACATACCATAATGTGTATTCACGAGACCCAAACTACCTGAACCTTTTTGTAATAGTGATGGAAAACAGCAACCTCCACAGCCCGGAGTACCTGGAGATCGCCCTGCCACAGTTCTGTAAGGCCATGAGCAAACTCCCGCTGGCAGCTCAGGCCAAGCTGGCACACCTGTGGTCGCACTACAGTGCCGAGCAGATCCGGCGCATGGTGGAGACCTTCCAGCAGCTCATTACCTACAAGGTGATCAGTAACGAGTTCAACAGCCGCAACCTGGTCAACGATGATGATGCGGTGGTGGCGGCCACCAAGTGCTTGAAGATCGTCTACTATGCAAATGTGCTGGGCGGCGACCTTGACATGGAGCACAATGAGGAAGAAGACGAGGAGCCCATTCCCGAGTCCAGCGACCTCACCCTGCAGGAGCTCCTGGGTGAGGAACGGAGGAACAAAAAGGGCCCTCGAGTGGATCCGCTGGAGACGGAGTTGGGAATCCGCACCAGTGATTGCCGGAGACCGCTCATTCCCTTTGAGGAGTTTGTTAACGAGCCTCTGAACGAGGTGCTGGAGATGGACAAGGACTATACTTTCTTTAAAGTTGAAACCGAAAACAAGTTCTCCTTCATGACCTGCCCCTTCATCCTGAACGCCGTCACCAAGAACCTGGGTCTGTACTACGACAACCGCATTCGCATGTACAGCGAGCGGCGAATCACTGTGCTGTACAGCTTGGTGCAGGGTCAGCAGCTCAACCCTTACCTGAGGCTCAAAGTGCGCAGAGACCACATCATTGATGATGCTCTGGTCAGGGTATGTGCCTGCAAGTTCAGTGCATACAGTTTAGTGTCCTGGTGATTAGTTGTGTTGTGTTTTGTTGTTTGTGCTGATGCATTTCTGTTGTGTCCCTGTAGCTGGAAATGATAGCAATGGAAAATCCTGCAGACTTGAAGAAGCAGCTGTACGTGGAGTTTGAAGGAGAGCAAGGTGTGGATGAAGGAGGCGTTTCCAAAGAGTTCTTTCAGCTGGTGGTGGAGGAGATTTTCAACCCAGATATTGGTAAGAAACCACGGTGTAAATGAGCATTTCTGTGGCTGAATGTGGGAATGTGTTTGTTTGCACTCGAGTCTCGACACTGCTCAGTCTGCACTGCTGTCAGCGCCCGGCTGTCCTGCTGTGTGATCCAGCACAGCAGAGGAGTTCAGAGAGGCAGCGTACAGAAGGCTCCGATACTCTGAGGATGCTCGCCGAATCAGAATCCGCTCGCAGCGTGTCGACCTGTCGGTGTTTCAGAAGGGATGTGGCTGCGCAGCTTCATGTTTCTGGAGTTCACCAGCATTTATCCGGCGTGTCCTCTGTTTTTCCCCCCGCAGGCATGTTCACGTACGACGAGCACACCAAACTGTTTTGGTTCAACCCGTCGTCGTTTGAAAACGAGGGCCAGTACACGCTGATCGGCATTGTTCTTGGTCTGGCCATCTATAACAACTGCATCCTGGATGTCCACTTCCCTATGGTGGTCTACAGGAAATTAATGGGCAAGAAAGGAACTTTCAGGGACTTGGCTGATGCCAACCCGGTAAGCATCACTTTCTCTGTGGAATTTAGTTTAACTGTTAACACACGGGGAATGTGTAGTGCTAAATATGAACTGTTGCCTGTGCTGAACCGTTGGATAGGTTTTATACCAGAGTCTGAAGGAGCTCCTGGAGTACGAGGGCAGCGTGGAGGAGGACATGATGATCACTTTCCAGATTTCTCATACAGACCTGTTTGGGAATGCACTTATGTACGATTTAAGGGAAAATGGGGACAAGATTCCCGTCACCAATGAAAACAGAAAGGTGAGCCAAACAGAAAGCATGCAGCACTTTGTCCTCCTGTGTGTTTGTGTGTTTGCACTCAGCCTGCAGCCACACCAGAGTTTTTGTTGTGTGAAATGAAAGTGGAGCAGCCACAGGATGCTGGAGGTCTGCTGATAAGATCAGTAGCTTGACCTTTGACTTATCTGAACAGACTTTTTCTGCTCAGTGTAATTAGTCGTGAAGGCAGCGATCCATGTTTTTAGTGTGGATATTTATTGTAAAGATGAGACTGTTACCACGCAGATTTAGTTCATGGTCTGAGGTTAATCAAAGGCAGCAGCAGACACCTGGACACAGCTGCTCAGGTGCAGCTTGCAGAGTGGGTCAGTTTTTAGACGTGGCAGAAGGCAGCGATGTCTGAAGCTTGGTCTCATTCTGGAGATAAGAGCGCTGAGGTAGGCTCGATCGAAGGCCATCTGCACAACATGCCGGAGAAAGTAGCATTGCTCTCTGAGGGAAGTTAGCAGCTTTAGTTTGCATTACATGCCATGCTGTGACATTCATTTCTCTAAATGTTCAGTGTTACTTCCTCTTACAAACCCGCTGCGAGCTGAGGTCCTGCTGTGTGTGTCTGTGTGCATTTAACCCCTCAGTGACTGAAACACTGGGTCACTGACATCGACTCCATACGAAGTTCTATTTGTTTCTATTGTCTGCCCCCACACACACACACACATGCGTTTGCATTTTTCTCATACAGCATAATTCTAGGCATTACCTATGAATGAGGAAATCATAGTCGTATGAGTAACTAATCAAAGTCTGATTAAACTGCAGCTTGTTATTGTTCAGTGTAATAATGCATTTGTGGTACTGTGTGTACTGTGGCTCATGCTAACATCTAATATGGAAGCAGGTCTTTACAGGAGGTCTGCTGTGCTCTGCAGCAGTTCCTCATTATAGTGTGGACTACACTACCCAGCGTTCATAGTTCTGCAGTACATGCTGCTGTACTGCCTCCAGTTTCCAGCTGCCAGCGGTGTATCTCTATGGTGCCAGAGAGCGCGGTCTCCGAGGCCTCCGCTCGGAGGAGGTTTGTTTTGAAGGTTAAAGTGTGCATCGGGATGTTCACGACGTGCTCTCGCTGCTGTGCGTTCACACAGGAGTTTGTTGCGCAGTACTCGGAGTACATCCTGAACAAAAGCGTGGAGAAACAGTTCAAAGCATTCAGGAGAGGCTTCCACATGGTCACCAACGAGTCGCCGCTGAAGTACCTGTTCAGAGCGGAGGAGATCGAGCTCCTGATCTGTGGGAGCAGGGTGAGACTTCTTCCTGGATATTTCTCTATGCTGGGATTTCATCCAGGAGTTGATACTCACTCATGTGTTCTTGTCACTCTGTAGAACCTGGACTTCCTGGCACTTGAAGAAACAACGGAATACGACGGCGGCTATAACAGAGATTCCCGAATAATCAAGTAAGAAAGTGTTTGTTGTCATGATGACCTGCTGACCTGAACACTTGTAGCTGGGCTCAGAGCAGCAGTGTGGTGTTCAGTATGAGGCTGCTGATTTTTGACTTTATTCAGAGCGTTTAAAACCGCTGCTCAGAAGCAGTGAACACAAATACACAGATGTACAGAGACGCCTCCTTTCAGGTCAGCTCTGAGATGTTTTTAGTTCTGCTCTTCTTACAGAAAGCCACCAACTGGTTGGTCAGTTTGAGCCCAAAGTGTTCCCACAATGCATCTGTGCATTTAAACACTCAAAAGCAGCTCTGTGTGCCACTGTTCTTCCAAATGTTCTGCATTGTAAACCAGGTTCCTGTGTGTTCGTGTTCTGTGCTGATCACGTGGAGGTTGTATGAAGGCTGTTTACTCTGTGCACTGTCACCGAATCGCAGGGAGTTCTGGGAGACTTTGCACTCGTTCGGTGAGGAGCAGAAACGCCTCTTCCTGCAGTTCACCACCGGCACTGACAGAGCACCCGTGGGTGGGCTGGGCAAGCTGAAGATGATCATCGCCAAGAACGGCCCTGACACAGACCGGTGAGCTGCCTCTGTTCATCGGCATGTATAACATCAGCCTGTGTGCGCTGACGGGTCTGTGGCCCAGAGTCCGTCCCAAATAAATAAGACCGCATGAGACTTTGAATTGTCTCAGTTGGTACGAATCAGAAGAATAAACCGTTCTTTCATTGCTTCATTACGCTGTATTATTGCACTGCATCTGTGATTTCATGTTTCATGAAGGAAGCTCTGACTGCTGTTGTGCGATTGTTTCTGCCGCTGTGTGACCGGCCGTGTGTGGTTTCCTCTCGCAGGTTACCGACGTCTCACACTTGCTTTAATGTGCTGCTGCTGCCGGAGTACAGCACCAAGGAGAAGCTGAGGGAGAGACTGCTGAAAGCCATCACGTATGCCAAAGGGTTTGGCATGCTCTGAACCCCCCCTGCTCCCAACAGACTCCTTCTCAGAAAGCCCATCAAACCCTGCCCCGCCCCTCCTTTACAGTCTAAGAGGTGACAGACAGGCCGAGTGTGTGTGAGGAAAACAACAGTGAAAGAGGATAAATGGTTGTAATAAATTGCTCTAGTAGATCTGCTGCTGTGCCTGCACCGTCCCACATCAGTCAGTGTAAGCACAGAGACCTCCTGAAGTACCCACTCCCACATCCACACTATGTGAATGTGCTGCAGCCTCCCCTTCTGATTTCTGTGTACAGAAAGGATCATTTTCCTCATTATTTATTTGACGGTTCAAATCGGTTCGTTTTCATGCCTGCCTGTTGTGATAGCTTCCCTACGTAAGCAAAGGGAAAATATAAAAAGCATTAGGCCGTTCCATAAGTAACCCTGAGCTCCTGTCCACAGGGTCCACAGAGAGTCTAGTTTTAGAGACGTCTTTACTGCTACTGTTGTATTCCCCTCTGACCATTCCTCTCAGAGTCGTTGCTCACCGTTTCCACCCAGTTGGTTTTGATCAAGGTAAGCATGTGGAGTATCATTTGGTCCAAATGGCACGTAGCTTGTTCTCCTTTCCATTTGTGGGCCTTCTTCCTTTCGGGGGCAAAAGCAGGTTAGACTCAAATCTTGTCAGAGCTGTGTAAGTGCACTTAGACATTTTCCGAATGTTTCTTTTTTGGTCACAGGTTGCCATGATTGTTTGAAGCATTTTATTTCCTTGTCTTCCTGTGTTGAGGATTCTAATAAAAGCAGTATTTATATATCAGCGCGGTTGGAACTGCAATAACATTGTAATCGCGCTGTGGCGGATGTGCACGTGGAAACCAGTCACTGAGGGCGTTCTCAGAGACGCTGAGCTCTCCGTGTGCCAGCCCGCTCAGCTGGTAAAGCCCCAGCATGCACTCTGTGCTGCCTGGTTTGGGTTCAGTCTTGAATAGATGGACGGCTCACGCTGCAAAGTCTGTTCTGCAGAACCCGTGCTTATCTGGAACCTCCGCCCGTGTCTGCGGACCCCGTGCTGTGGTTACACCTGTACTCTAACTACGCCTTGGCAGGGTTTTGAGTTGACGCCAGCATGCTCGCTGATGGTGCGGACACAGTGTATGTGTTCAGGGTCAGACAATCGTGGAGTCTCGGTCTCCATGAACTACTTTTGCTGTTCAGGCCGCGCTGCAGGAGGACAGCAGTGTGGAGCTCTACTTTGAGCTCTCACTGACGTGAAAAAAGGTTTGCGGCCTAATATCCAATCAAATGATGTGAATGTCTTTTTGTTTGCGTACAGAAGCGAATAACCCAGCTGTGCTCTGCAAAGCTGTCCTGTGTCTTTGAGTTGAAGGTGGACAGAGGCCAGGCTAGCTCCGCCTCCCTGCCACCAGGTTCCCTGCTGTAATGCACAGGTGGGCGCGTCCTCTGTGACTGAACCAGTGCCGTGTGGACTGCTCTCAGTCTGGATCAAAGTGAAAACAGGTGTAACCACTGTTGGTAAAGTGATTTTGTCTTCAGTACTAATTAGATATGAACTGTGAAATGATTTCCCCTGAGAGCGTAACTGTTCTCTCATCAGTTAAACAGGCTGCAGGTGTAAAACACTTCAAGTAATGTCTGCACGATGTGCTTGAATCCTTTCACCGGTTTAAAGTCGAGTCCTTGAAGCGTCCTCGGCTTGTTTCATTGTTTCCACCGTTTGATGTCAGCAGGCTGCATCAGGCCCGCAGACACTGAGGCAGGCTCGGTCAGTTCGGCCAAACGATCGAGATCGCTTACTTGGAAGTGAACACGCTCATCTGTTTCATGTAACCATGGTCACTGTGCTGAGCAGACAAACGTAGCATCGAGTTATGACTCCACAGATGACCTGATACTGATGGAAAGGATTGTAAGCCTGTGGAAAAAATAAATACGTTTGTATATAATCTATATACATTTACACAGAGAAGAGTATTTACTAAACCTACAGACGTTTGTTTTACTTCCAAATGAGCGGTTGGAATAATTTGGACAAACTGGACATAAAGCATGCATGTACTGTCATCGTGTTAAACGCTCGCACGTGTATGACCACGAGCCACAGCTCTGAGCGGGCTCAGTGGTACCTCCTCATGAGGTACCAGCTATGATCTTTGTGCCCAGAGGATTTCTGGCATCTGTGGTGACCGTCCTCACTCCTGCAGCTGTTCGGTTAAAGCCCGACAGCTCCTGTGAAAACAGCAGAACAGGCTCCTCGCCACAGCCACGTGGTCATGGTCACGGACCGTGGAGTGCATTCCCAACTGCTGCCAGAAACCGGCTTTGAACACAGATTGCCATCTCCCACCCGCATCATGTGACCAGAGTTCTTTTCTTGGGTCACGTGACTAACCAGAGCCAGTCAGTCAGGTGCAGTTGTTCGGATGGAGGTTTGTTTTTGTGCACTTAGCTGGTTGTTGGCTGAATCTGCGGCCTGTGCAGTCTGACTGATGCACCTTAAAGAGGAGCGTGCGGACTCGCTGAACGCCGGTGAGCACGACGATGCCCACAACACGCCACTTAAACCACGGTGCTCAGACCACCGCCCCGAGTCATTCTTTGTGTTCTGTTTGTGCTCCTCGTGGTTTCAGCTGCACCGCGGTAAATGATGCTGAATACCTGTCACTAGTTTAGCCTTGATTGGAGTCACAGTACTAGGAGTGCCTAAAACCACTGGACTGTGCTGGGAAGTCACTACAGCGCACAGTCAACGTGTGCAATTACCATTGTGACACACACTGCAGTAACACTCACACATGTGGAAGGCTGAGCATCACAGCTGCTGTTGAGCCCAGGTCTGGATGGAGCTGTTTAACATTACTCGTACCTCCATGTTTTAATGCTGAAGCTGCTGCTCACTCGGACATGTGAACGGGCTCTGGAGCCTGCTGACGGGGAAGGGGTGACCTGGTCTGGGGAAGGGAGGCAGTTTCATCAATTGGTTCAATGCAACAGTTAAATTCTCCAACATACAAACAGATGAAAGGCTAAAAGTATTCATTGTTGTGAAAACATGCTAAATAAAGATGACTGCTTTTTTCCAATGTGCACGGCCTGCAATCCTGATTTGACTCCACAGGTTCTTTGGTACCGAGACGAACGGAGCACGTGCAGCTGTTGGTAGATGAATGCAGATCACGTAGTGTGGATCAGAGCCTTTTTACTGAAGTTATTCAGGAACATCAGTTCACCCTTAGAAGCTCGTCTGCGTCAGTCCTGTGTAACAGAACAGCAGCTGATCCCAGGAGCATGGCGCTGGGATGCACTCAGTGCAGCATTTATTTTAGCTCGCTAGTCTCAGATATAATGGCAGAAAAGTCAGGATCACCAAAGAGAAATGTGTGAAAGAGCAGCTCATTAAGCTCCGGTTGGTGTTTAGAGATAACTGACCTGACTCCTGGAGTCACTGAGCATTCAGCATCATCTCAGGCCTAAGGTTAAAGGATGGACAAAGTCTTATAGATAGTACTGATCAGACCCAGGATCAGCACCCTTCATGGTAATGAAGGTGTTCTTACTTAGAGGTCAGTGAGATGAACTGAGTGGCCCAGCAGCAGTGCAAGAGTTCACCGCATACACTGCCCTCCGTAATTATTGTTACAATAGTTACACCACCACAATCAGTCAGTGTGTGACTGAAGTGCAGAGCTCCAATTCAAGTGGTTTTATAAAAATGTAGCACCAGCTGTAACAATTACAGCCATTTATATACGCGGTCTCCCATGTTCAGGGGGTCAACAGTAATGGGACAGCTGACTGCAGTTTCACAGCCAGGTGAGCTCTTCCTCCTTACTTCAGCACAGGGGACGCAGACATAATACTGAAAGTTGATTCAAATTTAAATCTGATGTTAGTGCAGGATTAAGGCCAAATGAAGCTGTGAGAGACGCAGCAAAGACTTGAGGAGAGGCCGCATCAATCTGCTGCTATGTTAAAGCAGCACACGGTCTGAGAGCTCAGAGGACACCTGAAGCACACGATGACTAAACCATGGTTCAGAGCCCTCGAGGGGTACCGCTGTCAGTCTACAATCATGAATACAGAGGCTTTACAACAAGGTGCAAAACACCGATTACACTTAAGACCAGGAAGGTCAGATCAGACTTTACCAGAAGTCACCTAAAAGAGCCGGCACAGCTGATCTGTACCAGAACAGTGGGAAGAGGAAAGTATGGAGGAGCAGAGAAAGCATACCGCATGACCTAACACGATGGAGGCTGTGTTATGGCTGCCGGTGGAACCGGCCCTCTGGTATTTACTGATGACAGAAGCAGCAGGGCGAAGTGTGCAGGGCCCCACTCTCTGCTCACAGAGCTCCACAGTGATGTCCGTGGGCTCTAGACTTCAGGCAGACAGGCTGCACATTTTTTCATCCAAAGAGTCTTTATATGTGTGTTAGCTTGTGTATATAAATGGCTGTAATTCTTAAACAGTTGAAGCTACATTTTTAGAAACCCCTTGAATTTAACCAAAGTGTGCACACACTGACTGATTTACAATCCACTGTGGTGGTGTACAGAGGCCAAACTACAGAAACTGTGTCTTTGTTCCAGTAATTATGGAGCACACAGTTCATAGTCAATGCATGCTGGGTCAATAAGATAAAAGTGGGTAAAAGTGATGTGTGACTTTCAGAGAGAACATTTGGAAACTTTCACATCAACAAAAGCACGTTTTCACTAAAAGGCCTGATTTTGGTTTTCTCAACACAATGTGAGCTCTGATTTACGTTATTTATTGCATCTTAGTAGTGTGTGATGTTTCAAACAGGGCGGCACCATCTTCACTTTAGTCCAGTTCAACTCAGGTTTATTTACATAGGGCCAAATCACAGCTCAAGGCACTTTATATTGTTCAGACCCACAATATTATAAAGAAACCCCAACTATCTTATGGGGTGGCTGTGGTTCAGGAGGTAGAGCAGGTCATCTACTAATTAGAAGGTTGATGGGTCGATTCCTGGCTGCTCCAGTCTGTATGCCAAAGTAACTTTGGCCAAAATACTGAACCTCAAGTTGCTCTCTAATGCAACCACTGGAGAATGAATGTGTGTGATTGTTAGATAGTAAGCACTTAGAAGTAGAAGGAAGTGGTTGTATGGATGGGTAAATGCACAATGTGTTGTATAGAGTGCTTTGAGTGGTCAGATAGACCAGAAAAGCACTCTATAAGAACTGGTCTATTTACCAATCACACAACCCCCTCTGAGCAGCACTTGGTGACAGTGGGAAGGAGAAACCTCCAGCAGAGCCAGGCTCAGGGAGGGGCAGTCATCTGCTGAGGGGGGAGAGCCAGAGATTAATAATAACTAATGATTAAATGCAGAGTGGAGTATAAACAGAGTAAAAAGAAGTGAATGAAGAAGAAACAGTGCATCATGGGAGAAATCTGCTCTCTCTTTCTAGTCCCTGTCAGTACTCTAGCTGCAGCATTTTGGATCAGCTGAAGGCTTTTCAGGGAGCTTGTAGGACAGCCTGATAATAATGAATTACAATAGTCCAGCCTAGAAGTAATAAATGCATGAATTAGCTTTTCAGCATCACTCTGAGAAAGGATGTTTCTAAT
>JASGAU010368105.1:0-12091 GCA_030220045.1 Australoheros facetus
GACACTGTGGTTCACCAGTGTCATTCATTTATCAGTATTCATTTATCAGTATTCATTTGGTATGTGTGCCTGCAATTGTACATAAAATTGTCCATATACATTGTACATACACTTATACATTAAAAAAAATTACTGTACATATATATTATGACACCTATTTTATTATGTACATATGCAAAACAGATTTAAATACTTAAGTATACTCCAGATTATGTCTATTGTCACAAACACTGCACTCACAAGTTTTATATGTGTATAGATTTAGATGTGTATATAGCCAAATTATCTCTTTAGTTTTTATATTTATGCCTTTAGTGTATGTTATTTTGTTTTGGTTTTATTCATTTAAATGAAACGGTTGCAGCTGTAACAACAGAAATTTCCCTCTGGGATCAATAAAGTATTCTGATTCTGATTCTATTCTATTCTATTCTATTCTATTCTATTCTATTCTATTCTATTCTATTCTATGTGATATTTAAAATCCCCATATACCAGTATCACTTCCTAAATGTTGCCCATACAAACAAAGGCAGCAGAATTTTAAGCAGTTTTAAGGATAAAAGACATTTTATGAAAGTTTGACCTTATTTGACCTTGAAGAAGAGGTCAGAGGTCTAAAGTAAGGTCATATTTAGAATCCCTGTATATTATTCCCTATATGCCGATATGCTGTCAATACAAACAATGGCAGAAAGTAAACATAGTTTTAAATATTATCACATTAACTTTCAGATCAATCTATTGACCCCAAAGAGAGGTCAGAGGTCAAATGTGACATGATACTTTAAACCTTTATACGGTACCTTCTAGATGTTGAGAACACACACCACACTTGTAAGAATCATAGTTTCTAAGTTATAAGGCTTTTTGTCAATCTTCGACCAATAAATCAGTAAGTTGACCTTGGAGACCTCAGTGAATGTAAGCCGAATTTTAATGGATTGTTAACATGACCCCAGTCTGCACCCCTAAGCGCTATCGTGTTTACAGACAGAATGGCATGCACACACACAGGTGCTACCAAAAACATAACCTCCTCGGCGAAGGTTATAATGCTCGTCACTGAACTTCTACAGAAACAGCTCACAAAGTAACACACACACACAAAAGCAAGACAAACAATTACATTAAACAAATTCAAAATAATTACAAAAATTTCAAAAGTTACCACAAGGTTGAATCAACACTCCTATGAAGTTTCATTGCGTGCTTCACAAATGCAGTATTCAGTGCAGGGCTTTTTGTATTGGATTACATTGCAGTAACAGGTGTTCATATTGTTGTGTCAACCTGGTGCAGATCAACTGCCTTCACTGCTTTCATCACAATGTCAGCTGTGTATTGTAGACTAATTGCATCTGCAGGGATCTGTGATTTCAGCACCTTTGACAGCACAAGATCATTAAGAACTCTTTGCATCAGCGGAGCGGCCAGCAAAGGTCAGCTAGAAATCAATTTATCCAATAACCTCAGACCCACAGACTGAAATGGAGCAGATTTCTAACCAGTAAATGACAAAGTGGGAAGAGCCTCTGCCTATTGCTGGTACTGTGCAGGAGCTTACTTTTGGTTGAGTCTGACCATCTGGGTCGGTCAGTAATGTAGACCAGTTTGTTTCCAGATGGTATGAGGTGTTTAAAAGGGTTGGAAAAAGAATCTTGGAAAAAAATCTTTTTAATGACAGAATAAAGGAAGTGGGGCTCAAATAGGAACAACCTATATTGTTTTATTGATCTCAAGGGAGTTTCTCCTTTCTCCTTCTTCACATCCATCTTCTGCACTCCTATGAATGTCAGTCTGTTGCTTGCTCTGTGATGAATTGTAGTATATACCAAACATACAGGCCCTGCTCACATTTTTCCTCCTCCTCAGAGTCCCCAGAGCATGTATGGTTTGTGAGACTCTTCATAGAAAAGCACCCACATATTGCCATTGCCACAAGCTGGTATAAAAACTTATGATTACAGTTTAAAGTTAAGCAACACCTAGTGGTTGTGTGAATAATTGCATGTCAATTTTGAGCCAGTTTCATCACTATCTTCTAGGGTGAACCTCAGTACCATAGAAAAATGAAGCCCTTTAATCATGAGCCTGCGACCCTTTTCTTGCCATAAGTAATTCCTTTTTTGTTGTTGTTTTGCTTAAATAGAGACTGAAAAAAAAATCAGTAAGTGAAAGCAGAACTTAAAAGTGGCCCCAGGTGAAAGTTGAAGTCTCTAAAAATTGTATTTGTTTATGCCACCGTCATTGTGCTGTAAATAACCAGTCTCTTTAGGCCATTTTATGTGAAAATGCCAGTTTTAGATGGTAGAAGCATACAGCAGATGTAGGTTATGGGATGTAGGGATGGCAGATTATTTGGTTTTGGTTTGTAACTGCTCATACCTGTCACCAGGATTTTTGGCATGTCCACGTTAGAATTCAAGAAGTAAATAAGTAAAATTGGCCCGGTTATGCTTACCACATTCAAATCCAAAAAGTGTTACATGTTCAGACTCCCACTAAAGGAAGACTTTCACAGTGCAGCTGGACCATCAGAGTATGAACTGAGAGCAAACACCGGCGCAGGGACTTTCCTGTGGATAACTACTTCGCATATGGTGGGCACTGGAACGGGGAATGGTCACAATAGGGCTACAGGTAACTGCAGGCTTCTGAGCCAGGTCATCTCACAGTCTTTTTCACAACGGATTCATCGTCATCCAGCTGGCACCAGAGAGGCAGGACTGAGACCTCTCTGTTACACAAAGCAGGGAAATGAACAGATTGACTTGAATCCAAATAACCTGATTTAGGGTATCACAATTGCACTGAATGGATTACACAATGGCTCGACTGAGCAATAAATGTAACAAGATACCTTTGTGAGGTGCTCCGTGTTACAGTGAGTGCTCTTATAAAATCAAATTAGATTTGGTGGGAACATCTGCTTCCTATTTTTTCGGCAGGACATCTATGAGCGTTAAATGTCTTACACTAGCTGGAGGCCTCGTTCTCACCTGACCTTTAGGAGGACCAGTTTAAAAGCTGGAATTGTGCCGTGTTATGTTATAGATGTGTTTCTGTTTTTTCAGATCCTGTTTGTCCCCCTTAAAAAAATCTATTTTCACCGTCTTGTTATGAACAATGTAGTTGTAGTTATTTCACATGAGTGATTATTGTCTGAGACACTTATGCAAATTTAAACTAAAGTACCATGACCACTGGGGGTGTTTGATTAAATATAGTGAAATAAAGCAAAGTTATTAAAGTGGACCTATTGTGCTTATTTCCAGCTCTATACATTTATTCATGTGCTCTATTCCAGTAGTTTTGCAGTAACTGTCCCCTGTTGCATACCTCTCAGTTTTTCATCTGTCTAAAACAAGTTTATGCTTCCTTCCCCCTCTGTTTCTTCTGATTGGTCGTCTCTCAAAAATACACGGTTTGAGCTGTGGGGCTGAGATGACCATATTAAGGAGGATATCCACACTCACTGATGTTTAGAGGAGTCTGAAGCCTGCGCTTTTGGCTCACAGGGATTATTTGTGCTTACTCTGACCTCATTATTTGAAACTTTAGCCACGTTTAACATGACCATCCATCATTGTAGCGGTATATAGATATATGAGAAAAAGTAGAGGCAAGCATAATAGAGCCACTTTAAAAAATATACTATTTATGTTTGACATTTTGAGCAATAACCTCTAAATATATTTACATTCAGTAATTACCTTTGTATATTATAGCAACCAATATAAATGGTGCAGTCTGCCATTCCCGGAGTGGATTTAAATTGCTTCCATCACTTGTAAGATTAACAGGAAGCAAGGAATGCAGGCAATCCAGTGTTATTTGGTCTCACTGTTTACTGTTGAGTTGCTACAGCCAAACCAGAACTGTAATATAGCTAAAACAACCTACAATCACTGTTTCATATTAAAACCATTCATGGGGAAACAGGGAGTGGATTTGTTTTCTGAAGCAGTCACAGGAAACGCAAGGTATTTGTCACAGAAGTTGGCACTGACTCCAGGTATTCATTTTAAAAGCATTTTAATAGTTTCATTTGTTAGGGGATTGTTTCACTCCTCTGCTTGTTTAGAGGAGCACTTGTGCAGTGTGGTGACGAACATGTTAAAAGTTAGCATTAAAAGACTGAACTTCCTCAACTTCTCAAGAAGGTGGTTGAGGTTGTTATTCCTTACACTGAGACGATGATTGTTATTCTATCACTGATAAGTTTAAAAGCTGAAAAAGTAGCCAGAAATGCGCAGGAGGAATCGACAGTACTGAACAGGCTAATCACAATAGGTCGACCTGACGTGTACTTACGTTCTGAAGCATGTCAGGTTACACCCTAAGCTACTGCATAGGGTTCATAGGGGCTTGTGGTTAGGACATAGGTTTTCCCCCTGAAGCATAAATCCCCAGTAAAAGGATGCTACTGTTGCACCAAGTCAGTTTGTGAAATTTCTTCCCTCCATATTCCACAATAAACTGTAAGTGATATTATTGCAAAGTGGAACTGTTCAGGAAAACACAGCAACTCAGCCATGAAGTGGCAGACCACATAAAGTAACAGAGTGGGGTCACCGGGTGCTGAGCCACATGGTGCATCAGTTGCCAACGCTCTGCTGACTCAATAGCTGCAGATTTCCAAAACTTAGTCTGACATTAACATCAGCACAAAAACTGTTTACCCGGAGCTTCATGACATGGGTTTCCATGGCCGAGCAGCTCCTGTAGGTGTAATGTGTTGGTGGTCCAGTACTTTTGTCCATTAAGTGTAGCTGCTAAGAACTTTTACTATAGTATTAAGATTGAGGAATTACAGCTTCATGATCAGATGATCTTAATGCTAGCCAACATTAGCTGATGGCTCAGCTGATGTCCTGCTATGCGTCACATCTAGGGCACACTATTGAGGCTGTTGTAGCCTGCCCACAGTTTTTGTGTACATGCAAGCTGCTTTGCAACCCACCTCTAACCCAGCTCTAATCAGTGTGAGTCACTGATTCCTCCTGCGCTCTGTAAGGGGGGTCTTGCTCTTGCTCTCCCCCTTTCCATCGCTCCACATACGCACATGGAAGGGCAGAAAGGTCCCACACATAGAGCCAAGCAGCCATGTAAATTACTGCAGCTGGAAATAATCTTTTGAGAAAAGTATTCACTCTAGCTACAAATTAGTCAGGATTTAAATATTAAAGAACAATAAAAATGTGAAAAGAAGTTGTCATGAAAAGCCAAATAACTGAATCAAAACACTAATTATTTTTCCACCACAAAGAAAGATCTGATCATTGTAACCACCATAATCATTATCTGTCAGATATGCTCCTACATTCAGAATTAATATGTTGAGATCGCACATTTTCTCAAGTGGCATTTTGCTGGCATTATTAACCATAATTACAAAAGGGAAGCAAAACCAAGATATGAAATCACAGCACCTCCCCAGCTAGACAGGGCAGGGCCTCATTATGTGGCAGCGAATGTAAAATTTCCAATGGAGACTGAGCGAGGCCAAAAGAATGAGCTGGTGCCGTCAACGTAGGCTCTGAAAACAGAGGGTACCTCTGTCAAAGGTGTCAAAGTTCAGAGCATGAATGAATGCCACCCCCCCCACCCCCCTTGCCCTGCTTCCGTCTTGTTTTTCCTGATGTGTTCCCCCCGTCTCTCTCTCTCTCTCTCTCTCTCTGCGTCTGTACCACAGAACATCACTGTGGGGCAGAAATCCCCTCATTGACGTCTGCAGGACTGCATAATGAGAATAAATGAGCTGGAAGTAAATATGCAGGCTGTGTGCTGCTTTGCTGCTCTATACCAGACAGCCCATAGGCTTTCATCAAAAATGAAGATGGATTGTGTTGCCAAAAGCCCATAACAATGCTGTGCAGTGTTTTATTTATTTAACGTGGAATTCAAAGGCCATTTTAAAGGATTTAATGTGGTCCTTCAATCCAATTTGGAATATTTTTCCTACGTGCGTTATCCTTTGTGAGGATGTTGGTTTTAGGTGAATGTGATGGCGGTGTTTCAAAATTCTAAATTTCATTTCACACTTGTGCAAATAAATAGCTAATGTGTGTGTTTTACCAAAGTGGGGGCAGGGGGTGAACTGAACATTGTGTAGCAATGATGGTCCACCAACCCCTTTAGTTGCTCCTCCCTCAGCCTCACCTGGTGGCAATATACAGGTGCACAACCAGTTTTTAAATCCTCATTTAGGTTGACAGCTTCTTCCCATAATGCAGTACATGCAGGACAAATACACAGTAAATATAACTCAAGATCCCACACTTGAAATACTCATGAATTTCAGTCTGTGAATTCGTCTTACTCTAAACAGAAAATAAGTTCTTTGCTTTTCCCACAGCACAGGGTAGAAATCCCACACCAAAGATGTTGACAAACAATTTTTTTTTGTCAGGTCGGATTAAAGTGTCAGCTCTGACGCGACCAGAGAGAAAATCTCCTTCTGAAAGAGTGTGTTATCAAATGTGCGTGCTGGGGGCTGCAGGTTGTTCATCCTCAGCGGCTCCTTCACAAACACTAACCTATCACACAAGCAAACCACACAAAAAGAAAGCTTTTCAAAAAGGTTAATTAGAAGATGTGAGTTTGCACAGCCTCTCTCAGATTTATAGACGTTCATTTGGGGCTTTTTTGGCTTTAATGGATGAGAATTATTCTATTTTTAGGAAGTGAAAGGTATCTGAATACATGCCTAGGCTTTTGTGTTTCAAACCCAAAACCCAAAAAATACTGTCTGAATACCATTTAGTTGCTTCAGTTTCAGGGTCCTCGTGTACACTGACTCACTGTCACACAGTCACACAGTCAAAGCTTACTGGTGTACTTGAATATAATAGAGCTATTGTTAATGTTATTAGCAGAAGGCATTTCTCAGTCAAAATGTCTGCTATGACTCGTGCAAATGAGAATTTTCATGTTACTCTTGTGAACTGAATTTGGGGAAACAGACTGATTATGTGTAAAGACAGGAAAAGGGGAAGAAGACAACAATCATGGGTCTGTTTAAATGTAAAAATGTTACATAATATCTTATCTGTAAGTCTGACTAGGCTCCAATTTGGATAAAGCGAGGCATCACAGTCAGGTCAGCAGCAAGAATGATCATTTTCTCTTATATAGTGTATTATAATGGATGAAAACTGACACTGTTCTAATGTGTAACACCTAGTTTATGCTTGCTATTGTCCCCCTCACAAAACTAATGTCACATCCATACTGTATATAAAAGATGGACGTAGCATCCATGATGTCATTTGTTGGTTTTACACTCAGCATTAGCATTTTGGCCACCACCATGTTGGTTTTTTTGGGACCAGAAGTGACCATATTTTATGGCGTGGGTGGAGCGCTGAGTTATCAGCTAACACTAGCTAGCTTGATTAGCAAACTGCATCTTAGTAAACTGTACACATACAACACAAAGACACACATACCTGCTTATTAGTGCTAAGGTATAGAGAGGCAGAATTCTGTAATTTTACTCACCAAATCCTAAATATAAACGTTTGCACTACATTTTCCAAAAGGGACAAGAGCACAAACATGCCCTCAAACTAGCAGAAGTGAGGTCCAGCACACAGCTATTGACTACAGCCACCTGTGCAAGTGCACCTGTTAATTCAATTGGCCAAGCCCTTAACTTTAAGCTCTCACAAGTCCAAACAGGTGATTATAGTAAAATAAATCATCCCCAAACAGCTGTGATGAAAAAGTAAATGATGCTTAACATGGTAATTTCCAAACATTTTAAATATGAAACCTAAGGGTTAAAGATTTGGGTTGTGTGTTTTAACCTGGTAGTTCATGGATGCTGGTTTAGGTTTGGAAACTCAATCCTCAAGTGGCCAGTCTGGGAACTGCAGTGTCTGGCATTTCCATGTTCACGGGTGCATGTTTTCAGCCACTTGCACAACCAAACCAAAGCCTGTCAGAGGGCTATCTGCCATAGAACTACTATTTTTCTAGCATAATATCTTCAAAAAAGGTTAGTAGGTCGTTAAAGATAGTAAGCTCTTTCCCTCTTTATGCTAAGGTAGGCTAAATGTGACCACTACAAAACTTATGTCGACATTTTCCAAAGTGTTGAATGCTGTCTTTGTGCGCCTAAGAGCACAGGAGCTGTTTCAGAATACAGATTTCAGAGACTTGGCGAATAATCTCGCAAACATAGTGTTTTATTTATGAGTGCATCATTTTCAATCTTGTATTTGACTCTTGAATAAAATTGTGCTATTGCACATATAAAACTCTTCCAGCAAGAAATAGCTGTGCAATCAATAAGGGTTCTGAAAAAAATAAATAAATTATTTGCTGTATGCTGCAGACAATATTGCAGGGATACATCATGGGAGTCTGCACAGAGGCATCTCTGGCTGAGCACATGCTGTATTAACATCAAGAATGTTTTCTGCTCAGACACCCAACTCTTACCAACACACCTGCAGCAAAGAAATGAGAATAAAGCAGGAGCCGCTCCCAGTTTTTACTATAAGAATGTGTGAATAACATCTGTAGTTTCCCCAGGGCTCCTCGTGGCCCCTCCCATCCCTGCACAGGAAGCGCTGGAGGCACAGCCGTAGCTTTCGCTTCGTAATTAATATCAGCAGCATGTTAGGAGAGGGCGTTTTCCTGTGCCAGATTGCGCTGCACATAGGCGCGCTCCCCAGAGACTGCACGTTGCTCTGCCAGCAGAGCTTCTTCATATGCCTTCGTGGAATCATTTGCTCTTTATGAGAGCGACAAGAAGCATCCTCTCACCCCAATAAAGTCTGGGAGATACCGTGATGTCTGGATGAAAACAGGAGGGGAGGGGGAGGTGTGGTGCTCACAGTATAAAAGCTGTTACCATAGCAATCCAAATATTGTCTGCTATGAAATCTGAACCAAGATGGGAGACTGGTGCCAAACAGCCGTCAATCATTTAACAAAGGAGGAAATGGGGAATAAGCTTACCCTCTCTCACTACCTTAATATAACTGATGGGTCCCCTGATAAAGATGGAGTGTTATCATTAGATGAGAGCACATTTTTTATTTTTTTATTTTTTTACGAGCATGCTTGAGTGTGGCTGTGTGCTGCAGCTCAGCATTTTAGTGGCCACTTAGGGGAGACAATTGATTCGACTGTAGTCAAGGATCCACACTCCAGATTCTTTATCAAATCAATTATTCTGTAAAATCAATCAAAAGACAAGTCAGTACAGATGGAGGTGAACACTTAACACGCATTAACCAAAAGAGGTGATTTTCCAGCCTGAATTACCCGTGTGGAACAGTTTAACTTTAGACGTGAGATTATGGTGTGCATTAAAAAACCTGGACTGATACAGTCAGTAAAGATGGGTCAAATCCCTACTCTTCTTCTGTGAAAGTATTTACCATTAGATAATTAAATTCCAGTGTGGTTGGATGCAACACAATGCCTGTGTGATCATGCAAATAATTGCCTTTCCTCTCGTACTCGGGCAGACAGCTCAACAGGCACGGCCATATCAGATCTCCCGGAAAGCGGGAGCTCACATTTGCACACGGTGATGTTTGTATATTAATTCATTATTGTGTGAATGGATACTGCGGATAAACATTGTCGGCACTCTGATAAGGAAGATGTCATACAGGGGCTTTATTAGGTAAACATCTCTGGTGCTCCTGACCGCCTCTGTAGGCAGCATGATCATTCTGAGATGAGATTTGAAGGTGCGGACGATGTGCCGGTGCTGCACTTGCTTCGTGGCTGCACACCTCCCTCAGGGGAGGCGCATAAGAAGCTAATAGAATGGGGCCCCCGGGGTAACAGGGGTGTTATTTTGTCTGTTTCAATTAAATGTCTTGGGGAGCCATCCAAGGGGGCAACTACATGTTTGGTAGCGGGGCAAACACTACCCACATGGGAGTAGGAGGAATTTGTAATAACCAGCAGAGTGGCTTTAAAGGAATCTAGCGGAAAAAAAAAAATCAATAACCTTAGATCCACAACCCCATCTAATCAAGTCTTAAGCCCTGGGGCTAATTAAGAAGAAACAATGGAAATCAATAGAAATAATCCTACACATTTGCTTCATTGTATTTTCCCTTAATAGCCAAAGCATTTCCTCATGTAAACAGTCATGCAATCTCCTATTATCTGCTAATGTAATAACACAAAAAAAGTTGGAATAAGTACATATGATACACGTAATATTTGCTAAAGTACTTCCTCTTTTACCGTGTAATCACGAGCAGGTCTATGGGTGAGACTTAAGTAGCATAGCATTCACTTGCAATTACATTTTTCAGCAACTGAATTTAGCAGTTAGATGACAGCATTAGGGCTTCTCAGGTTTGTAAAAAAATACAAAAAGAGCTCAGCAGGTGTGTATATTCTTATGGACAATTTCATGCTCCCAACTTTGTGGGAACAGTTTGGGGATGGCCACTTCCTGTTTCAACAAGACTGCACACCAGTGCACGAAGGTCCCTAAAGACATGGATGAGAAAGTTTGGTGTGGAAGAACTTGACTGGCCTGCACAGAGTCCTGACCTCAACCCAATAGAACACCTTTGGGATGAATTAGAGCGGATGAATTAGAGTGCAGACTGCAAGCCAGGCCTTCTCGTCCAGCATCAGTGTCTGACCTCACAAATGTGCTTCTGGAAGAATGGTCAAAAATTCCCATAAACACACTCCTAAACCTTGTGGGAAACCTTCCCAGAAAAGTTGAAGCTGCAATAGCTGCAAAGGATGGGCCGACATCATATTAAACCCTATGGATTAAGAATGGGATGTCACTCAAGTTCATATGTGTGTGAAGGCAGATGAGTGAATACTTTTAGCATTATCGTGTAACAACAATGTCCAACAATCCCAGCTGCTTCTCTGTCGACTCTGACTGAGACTCTGACTGAGGTCAGGCTTAGAAATTGAAAGTCTATATGAAATATAATGTAACAGACATGAGCAGAGGAAATAAGGAGCTTAGCAAGATCCAAACAAAATCAAGAATTTGTTTAGAGGAGCTGGTGTCTGTTACATGTTCTTGTGCAATTTGCTGCATGTTCCTGTGTGACTTATTTCCTGAGTCGCCCCTAGCAGGATGAGACCTTCTGGGTTTTGTTACCCGTCTGATGTGGACACAGGATCTGATCTATGTGTGGGAGGGGTCAGTGTGTCAGGAAGGGAAAGGGACTCACAGAGGAGGCTGGCAGTAGTGATTCAGGACTGGTTTATGTCACTTTGACAGAGAACAGTGAGGGCCATGTTGGTGTCAGTGGGGAGCCAGACACTCTGACAAGCTGAGCTCCTCTTCCGTCTCCCCCCTTTTAATGGCCTCACTTCACACTGCCTTTCTTCCACAGTCCTGCCTAGTATATCTGAGTCATTAATATTTATGCCCCTACTAACAGATATAATCTGTGTAATCATGTGTTGCCCTTGATTAGACCTCATTATTCCTTTAATAACATTAGCGGTTAACAGTTTGAGTGCAGTTGAAATGTAATCACCGATGTATTATTCATAAAAGAAAACAGAACAGAGTGAATAGAGGCTTTAAAGAAAAAACTTTGTTCTTTTTTACTAACAATATGAAAGGAGATGGCTGTTTTAGTTGCCACGGAGAAAGAGGCTACGTGGAATTCAGGAAGTCAATTAGCAATCTGGCTGCATCTCATTAAATGTGATCAGGCAGCAGTGAGTGGTTTAGGATTTATGTTTTATCTGGGACATTTACTCTTATAAACATTCATGGGTGTCTTATCCTTCCACTTACCTCAACAGCCAGTGGTCAGTTAACGATCTGTGCATATGTGACTTGTCACCACAGCTGAAGACCCGGGACTCCATTTAAATGCTCTAATGTGGCTATTGTAGATTTTAAATGAGGTATAAGCTGGATAGACAGCATGTGTTTGTCTCAGCTCCCTGTGCTGGAGGCAAAGGTGCTAGGAGCTGGGGACGGTCACAAAAAAGGCCCTGCTGATAAATCTGCCCGTGGAAGAAGACACACACACACACACACACACACACACACACACACACACACACACACACACACACACACACACACACACACACACACACACACACACACACA
>JASGAU010368110.1:0-14405 GCA_030220045.1 Australoheros facetus
GAAAAGATCCAGAGCAAAAATAGCAAAAGGCTGACTGATTCTTTAAAAAGCCAGTCTGCAGTGAAGTAGACTTCACCACAGTGCTTCCTCCTGTGTAAGAGAACACAACATGTAAACAGACTGAATGAAAAAACTTCCATCCTTCAGTCAGCAGGATTTGTGACTCCATAGACATATATGCTGACGTATCACAGCAACGGCCCCACCCGCTCAATGCGGTGTCGTATCCGCCGCATGCATCACGAGGACAAAAACAGACCCACTTCCGCCATTAAGGTCACGTGACTTACGGTACATACCAACAGCCAGGTACTCTTGGGGGTCCGGGCGATGCCAGAGCGTCTAAACGGACACAGTACGAAGGTTGTACGTACACAAAACCCGGCGATAGCGGAGGATTTCAGGTTAACAAAAAACTCTCAAAAAGTCGCCAACGTCACCGGGAAAACTCGCTAAAATTTGTCGCTAGTCGCTTTTTGGAAAAAAAACTCGCTAAATCTAAGGACAAAGTCACGAAGTTGGCAACAGTGAAGTAATGAACAATTTGCTGCGCTTCCTACTGTGTCACTCCACGCATGCGCGTCTTGCGTAAACAAGCTTTGCAAAGAGAAAACCAACGCCAACTTGTGGCCTGGCATGGGAACTACATTGTTTTCATCGTTTCACGTGTCATCGTGTAAACAAAGATCGTTTCTGAAACGCTATCGTGTAAACGGAAGGCCGAAACGCATCAAAACGACACTGTTTCCAGTGGAAACGGCATCGTGGAAACGGGGGCCTTAGGAGCCTCCTTAAGCAGCCCTGTAATGCCCCTTTTCTATAGCATTTCAATGGGAACAATACAAGACTGCCTCCCAGACTGAGCAGTAGAGCAGTTACAGTCCATTGAACAGTGTATAAAGTCTTTACAGGCTGCTTAAATCCTCAGTCAGTAGCCTCTCTGTTTGTCCACACTGTTGGCAGCTAGACTGCCTGATGAAAGGCAATCACTGCGGCCCGTCCGTCTGTGCTTTCAGGTGAGAAGGTTTCATTATGCTGATTTCCCAGGAGCCTCACCTTTCTTCGGTTCGCTCCTTGTTGGGTCATTTCTGTTCAGATTCTGAGACCTTCTCATTATTCTGCAGCCCAATACCCGAACATATGGATCAACAAATGATTTCAACAACGCTCCCATAATACCTGCTCTTATTTTTCTATTCTAACACCCACCCACCCACCCATAGTATCATTTACTTTTATATTCCTCATTTCTGTAAAACCACCAGCAGCCATTAATCATGAGTCTGAATGCGCACATTACTTGTTTCTCATTCAGCCCGCAGGCTGTCGTGGATGCCGCCTTCCCAGAAGGCCGCTGGCTCGCAGCTTGTTACTGTGTCAACTAACTGACCACCCACGACTCTGCCTGCATGCCTTGGCCTGGCCCCAGAGGCTCATGGGTAATCTGTTATCCAGTGTGTGTGTGAGTAAACAGAAGAATATTAATTTTTTGTTTGCCAAAACCTCAAATCCACTCCCACTCAGCCTTAATTAACTGTTTCACTGTAATTTAGGGAGCTGATCTCATTATTTCTCCATCCGGCGAAAATGGTGATTAAAAAGTTCTTTCCAGGTCTGAAGCTTTCGGGATTCAAGGGGCCCATGATGTGCTAAAGCCTTGCAGGATTTTTACAAACTGGAATATGGTTGCGTTGTGTTGTGTTGTTTGTTCAGTCCAATCTTGACTCCTCTGCTTCATGTCCTGACTTTTGAAACCCACATTACATTTCAAGAGAGACTCTAATCACTGCTTTCCAGTCTCGTGATCTCCGTGTTTACTCCAGCAGCTGTGGGCACAAATGAATCCGAGCAGCTTGAAGTAATCCTCATCAATTCAGCACAGTGTTTTCTCAGCAAACATATTGTCAGTGGAGAATGTCGTGATTAGAATCGACTAGACAGATATTAACATGACAATGAACGTGTTCTTTGGTCAAGAGTAACATTTTCAAGGTGCAGAACAAGTACGCAAACACAGAAGCTTCGAGCTATTTGAGACTGATTACCCATCATGAGCTGGAGCTGCAGTTTGTGCATCACTGCGGCACGAAGTAACAGGAACGGGCTGACACTTTTAGTCTGGGTTCACATCACCTCAAAACAATCACTTTCACAGAGCTCTAGGTCGGGGGTGGGCAGTGCTGATGAAGAGAAAGTAAGTGAATGGCCAAACACTGGAAAACTGAATTGTAACATAACACATAGTAGTGCTCATTTACATAAAAACTCCATGACTATGGTAGACATGGTGGATTATTATTTATTATTTGCCAGCTGAAAAGTCCTCTTGTTATGGTTACGTTGTTGCCAAGATTTGGTAGAATTATTTCATAAAAATAAAACTGGCATTTTCTGATTATCTAGGCTCTAGGGTTAAAGTTAGGGTTTGGCTTGGAGTTGTTACTGATGATAATGCAGGATTTACATTTGCATATATATATTTGCCTATGCAGACCCTACACACAGGGGTATGCAAACCTATGCGGTGGGGCAAGACAGGAACGGAAGCGACAGTGGTATTGACGACAAATCGGAGTACAAATGTTTCTGACGCTGCCCCCTAGTGAAAGTAAACAGCTATAACATGTAGACCGTGGTCTGCAAAGCTGTCCATAGGCTCTACATAGGACCAACACACAACCATGTTTAAGCCTTTAGACCTCAGAGGTTTAACAAAAGTGCTCTAGATGCCTTTTCAACAGAGATTGAAGTCTGATTGTGAACCATAAATGTGGCAGTTTATTGCTCTTAAAAGTATTCCATCATAGTAATCCAATCAGTTATCTAAATGTAGCTGGTAAAACAATCACAGTGCATGTCCAGAAACATGCTTTTTAGGGGGCAGGGCTGCCTGGTGTTTTATTTAGGTAGAAAACCTGTCAAATAGGCTGATTTTATTACAAAAAAAAATCATTCTAGCTTTTTTCCTCTTTCCATTCTTTATGCTACTTTCGAGGCTTTTTCATACACTACACTACACTACACTAAAAAAAATGGCTGCTGGGTCTCTCTACTCTCTCAGTATGAGAATGAAACATTATTTCCTAAATCCCACCGCAGCAAACCATCTGCAACATCTCCAGATGTAACATAATCTGTTTTAAATTTTCAGTTTTCCTCCCACTCCTCCGCACAAGCCTACTCACTCGCTAATTGGACAATTAGTCGCCACGTATTACAGCATGTGGTTTTTACATTTTAAAAGCTTTTGTGATAAATTTCAAACAGGATGCAAATCATCCACAGATGGATTGTGGTAAGAAGCAGTCGTTGGACTTAATGCTCAGCACACATTATCAAATGTAAATCACTTTACATTTTTATTGTAACTTACCATCGTCTGTCTATAATTTGATTAATATGTTATGGTAAAGTTTTCAGATCTTCAGATGACCTTTCTTTGCACTTGATAGATTTTCTTTCCTACACAGCACAACCTTATTGTTTTTTTAATAGACAGAACAATGCTCAGACAGGAGCTTTACAAGTTGAATGCTCTAACATTTATTAGCATAATACATATACAGTACAGCGCTGCTTTGTTTGCCTTAAGCAAATGCTGATTATAATTAGTGAATTAAATCACAGTGTCTGCTGTGGAAAAAAAACAGTAAAGTAAGAAGATAAAAAGCTTATTATTTGTTTAAGCGTGGGAGTCTGTGTGTGTGTGCGTGTGTGCGTGCGTGTGTGTGTGTTTGACCTTCAGCTTGTGTGCATGTTTATTTCCATCAGTGTATATTCGTTTTTTAGAAACCCCAACAGAGAAATCTCTCTGAGACCTGCACACTGCCTTCTGTAACTTTTGCTCACTGTACTTCTGCATAAAGCGGATGGAAAAATCAAAATGGCGACTTCACAGGGATGCATTGCTAATCTGATTGTTCTGACCTCGCTGCTCTTTGCTAACCTGTAATGGAGGAACTCTACACTCACAGAGACCATGAAAGAGAAATTAGACTCGCAGAATGAAACCATTTTAGCGCCGCAATTTGCATAATGAACTTTAAGCTGCTGATCTCCGGCTGTGTCTTTCTTTCTGCCTCACTTTCTTTCTATTTTTTTTCCCTTTTTTCTTTTTCTGTCTCCCATAACAGGCTGCAGCCTGCTGATAGCAGACCTTCAGTCAGAGAGGATGGAGCTGTGATGTTTCTATCAGCAGACAGGCGAATGAACGAACTTCCAGCTGAGCCTCTGAAGCCACATCAGCTCTCTCCCTCCTCTTCCTCCTCACCCCTTCCTCTGTCAGCCCTTTCTTTTGTCTCACATTATCCCCCTGTGTCACTCTGTGACTCTTTTCTCCTATTTTGTAAATGGTTAAAGTCACTCCTAGAATTCGTTTTATTCCTTTATTGTCCCCTTTGATGCTTTCATCACAGCTGTGAAACGTTTCCATGTGGAAACAGCAGAGTCCCATTAATCATTTCAGTCGATTGTCCAGTTCTGGTATCAGTGTTTGAATGTTTGATGAGGTTTGGACTGATAGAGGATGTCGGGTGGAGTCCAGTGGGAGTCCGTCCAGCTGCTGTTGAAGCGGCTGCTGCTGCTGCTGCTGCTGTTCAACAGCCTGAAGCTGTTTGCCTGATCATTAGCTCGCCTGATGTTACTACTCAAACACACACACCTTATTTTTTGGAAACATTAGAGCATATAAGAACATACAATGTATGAGAGAACAGAGGCCCACCAATTAAAATAGATGTAAGCCTTTAGAGTAGTTCTATTGTACTTTTACTTGCAAATGTAATGTTAAAATAATGGATAAACACATTAAAAATGGCAACTCTCCAAATATGATAAATCATACAGCTCTGACTGCGAGCACAGAAGCCCCACCCACCTGCCGTTCAAGCCTTCTGTTTGTGAGGACCAGCCAATCAGATGAAAGTTCTCTTAAAATGATGCCAAGTTAAATATGGAGCTGCTTTCCATTGGATGTCCACCTGAAGTCCAACTGCTATTAACTATTAACAGTTGGACTACAGGTTTTTGATTCCTGGCACATAAACAGGAAACAATGCGGAGAGCAAAAGAGGCAAAGTATTTGCAGAAATGTGTCATGCATCAGATAACATTCAGCTATTGTTTAATTTAGCTTTCATTACCTTTTTATATGCACAACCAAGAAATACTCTATTACATAATTCTCTTTAAGGGGCAGTTTTGTAAGACTAAACAATTGTGATATTACATGCTAAATTGTTTATTGTTTAAATATCATTTTAAAAATATGCACTTAATAAACCTGTAAGCTTTGTGAATGTGTATTGTGGTACAAATGCAGTTACACACACTGTGTCTTGTATTATAAATCTTATCTTTGTGACAGCAATTTAATTTAATGGATGAACCCTCAATAGAAAGTTTAGTGGTAGAAAGATGGGAGAAACATGGGCAAGAAGAGGTGCTGGTGTGAGAAAGTGGACGTCACAGATGAAGGGAGAAAGAAAATCCACAGAGGAGGAGGGAGCTGTCAAGGTGAAGGAGGGTAACAGTTTTGCTTTTTCCTTTGTGTAGCTCCCCAGAGGCTCTGCGTTTATCTCTCTTCCTCCCCTGCTCCTCGCTGCCTCAAATAAGAGATTTCCTGGTGATGTTTCTACCTTTCTGCCTTCTCCAATTCATTTGGTATTTATTCTATATCCAAAGAAACACTCACTTACTGAGAGTCTGGTTGTGTTACTGTGTCCATACTGTTAATGCTCCCTGCCAGCATCAGTTTTTTACTTTTCCACCTTCTGTTCTTCTCGGGCTGTTTTTCTCCTCGTTGTCATCTCCCGCTTAGAGAGAGAGACTGATCTCCAGAATGTAATGGGATTACATCCAAAGTGAGATCTTTCGGGGGGTGGGGGGTTTCTGCTGCATCCCTCCTGTGGATACGGAGTCAGAGACAGGCTGTCCTCAGTAGAGCAAACCTCCTCAGGTGTTATGGCTCACCTGTTTGACATGACAGACAGAAAAAGCTTTCAGACTCCACTAGCATGACCTCGGGGGAGCAGGGTATTGTTTTTGGTATGTTTGTCTGTCTGTCTGTTTCTTTGTTAACAATATTAGAGCAAAACTACCAGTCCTGTTCATACCAAATTTGCACAAAAGATGGACAGTGAGCCCCAGAACAAGGTCAGAGGTCAGAGATCATGTTCTTCTGAAAGTCTCGTGAACTCAATGATTCGAGAACAACGTGAAGTAGGATGTTTAAATTCACACCATAGATGCATCTACTAAGAAGCTCGGATGAGTTTGAATCTCAGCGATGTTGACCTCAAGGTAAAGGTCAAAGGTCAAGTTTTCTGAAACTCTTGTGAACACAATAACTCAAGAACTATGTCACCTAGGAAGTTCAATGGGACCAATATGTTTTCTCTGTGATTCAGTGTTTGGAGAGTGACACTAAAATGTCTGCCTGGGGCTGGTTTGTTGTGCCTGGCACCACTTGTTGCTCATTTGGTGAAGGTGCCGGAATGCTGTTCCGATCATTCCACCCCACTTTACCCCCGGGCCTTTACACATGGATCAGACGTTATTGATTTCAGATTTTCCTCCACTTACCAACCTATGTGGAGCTTTAGCATCTTTAAGCTAATTGTTTTGGTTTAAATGCTGCAGCTTGCAGCCCACCATTCTCTTTTGTGTCACTAAAGATTTTAAAAACACTGCACACTACTTGCTCGGCACCAGACAGCAGACAGACAAAGTTTGCAGCTGGGTAACGATTGTAATTTAGCAGCTAGAGGAGATGCTCATGGAAACTAAAACAGAGCTGGCTTAGATACTCATTTGTCAAAGTGTCTGAAAGCAAAATAAATACAGGTGTTACTCCCTATCTCCTGACACACACACATCATTCAGTGCAGTTTTTAGGTACGACACATATTTACAAAATTGTAATTTGTATGTAAAAGCTGTTAGGGGAGGGGCTCATTCTGTGCATATGAGGGAAAAGCTTTGGAAGCTCTAACCCATTCACAGTGCATCAAATGCTTCCTTTTTAAAAATGTTCTGTAAATCTGTCTGAGGTTCATGTCCTGAGTCATGCCTTGTTTTTCACTTATTTTCACTGTGTTTTCAGCTGTGGTTTTATTTGATTTAGGCATCAAAACTACTTGGTTACATTTAGGAAAAGATAAACTCATTTACTACGTGCATGACCCTGAAACATTACATTAAAGGCACCTGTGCATTCAAGCTGTCCTCACCAAGCAAGTCAGGAACCAGGTTCTGTCTACAACTTTAGAATATTTGCATCCCCGTGTATTGAGCACATAAGTAGAGAGAAATGTGTGTTTATGCCAGTTCATCAGTATTCTAGTTTCTTGCTTTTGTTGTTTTGCTTTTTGGATTTTGTGTGAATTCTTTGTTACAACAACAACTGTTTAAGCAATTAAAATGAACTTCCTCCAGGACTCGTGTTTGTTAAAGGAAACCTTCAACAGAGCACAGATGCAGACAGAGTTCAGTGACTGGCTCTCCTCACGTCTCTAATGTTGATGCTGCAGTATGTTTAAAATGAGATAAACACTTAGCCATGATGTCTTCTGACTACTCCCGTTGTGTTTGCCAAATGGAATCAGATGAGGAAACTTGTGTTCTCTAAATGCCACCAAGCTAAACGTCTCATCAGAGAACAATAAAACAGATTTCATATGCAAATAACAAAGACACACGCTGCTAAAGCAAATTAACACTTCCACAAGGGTCATTTGTGCCTGGTCTCATCTCAGTTTAGGAAGTTCAGATAAACTCTCCTGGTAATTTTAATGATTATTGCATCTTTTCTGAGATTTCTTGAATTCCAGCCATTAAATGCAAAAATGCTTTTGGGTTTAAGATAAACCACATTAGAGGATTCAAACGGCCTTTCTGGAAATGCAAAAGAGGACAAACACACTGATTTGGACAGTCTGAGGACACATGAATCACAGCAATGAAGCATCCTGCCGAGACTCCTTTCTGCATGACCTGCACTGACACGGGTCAAAGGATGAGATTGTTTTGTGGTCACGGGCAGAAGAAAATAAAAACTGAGTTTGGAAACTTGAGGAGCCGCTCCACAGCCGACTGTCAGACACTAATTGGTTTTGCTGCCTGAGGTAGAAAACAGAACCACCGGTCCACTGGAGCCACGGTTGCAGCAGCAGGTGATTGACAGTTTAGGGGTAAGAGCTGGAGCTCAAAGTGAAGCAGGAGGCCGGGCAGAGTGTTGGAAGGGTGGCAGGGTGTGCGCAGGGGTCTGAGCCTAGCGGTGCAGGATGATGCTGAGGATCTGATTAAGACTGGAAGTGAGCCAGAGGGCCGAGTCTGGAGCCACGACAGGGCTGTGAATGAGTCAAAACCCCATTCTATCAGTTCAGCAAAATTATAGGAAAATCTCTTTGTTACTAACCTTTGTTAATATTTAAAGTGGACCTATTTTCATTACTTTAAGTCTAAGGTGTACTGTTAAAATGGTGGATGCTCAAATTATGGGGTTCGTACAAGTACAGTTAATGAGTGTACTAAAATAAACCCAGACTGCTCTAAAAACTGGCCTGTTTTTCTGCCCTTGGCTCTGTATGATGTTAATCTTTAAGGGGAATCTCAATCTAATGCACACAGCTCTTGCTGTGAGCATTGTAGCCCCACCCACCTGCTGGTGAAACAACTGGTTTGTGATGGGCAACCAATCAGAAGAAAGCTGTCAAGTCAACTTCAGTTGACCCAAGTTCTGTGCAGGCCATACAAAATATACCTGATTCATAACAGTTATTAAGCTGAAAATAAGTCTACTTTAAAATACACAACATAAACTTCAATTATAAAAACATAATTTAGGAGCTGTACTAACATCCTGTATATGATAAAAGTGATTTAAGGAGTGTTGATCATGCAAAGCTGCTCTAGGAGAATCCAAGACTTAAAAATTGTAAATAAATATAATAACGTATGTCCGCTGCAACATCTAGTTGTGGTATATTTTGTACAGATTTTTTTTTTTCATTATTAGACATTTTATTGTTGTTAAATCAAATACAGTCCAAAAAAAAACAAAACAAAACAAAACAAAAAAAAAGATTAGGTCACTTTTTCTGACATAAGTGATTTAATAAGTTTAATAACTCTAACAAGAGTGTAAATGTTTTACGAAGAACTCTGGTGTATCGACGTATGGGCCTCCTCTCATTTCGCAGTCTCTTTCTACGTATTGGTATGCAAGCTCCAATAACACCTTTACCTCCTCTGTCAACTGGAGAGGTAGCACCACGGAGAATCTGTCTTTGGCTGTCTGTGAGTTTGCAGCCTTTAGAAGCTGAGCCCAGGCCTAGGCGCTGTTGCTGAGGGGAGAAACCCCTCTGATCATGAAGATATCGGTCTAAGTCAGATATGTCAATATCAGCCTCCTGATTTTGGCTGATTTTGTACAGATTTTAATGTCATAATAAACATTTTCATAGGCACAACAACTGTCATGTAAAGTGACACTGTTTTACACGGTTTAACTAAATTGATACAAATAGTTGTCTCAAATGTTTTACAAAAATAAATCTGAAGTTAAAATATACTGATCCCTCAACCTTTGCTGAACATTTCCCAGGCAGCAATAAATATTTGGGTCAAATGAAGTCCAAATGTCTAACTGCCCGGACTGTATTTGGCCTTGACTGCAGCATTGACTTGGGGTGAGTCTGGACAAAACACCCTGTGATTTTTGGGATTTGGTGCACAAAACATTTGCATGTGCCATAATTAATTTGAAAGGGCCATACATAAGCCAGATTAGGCCCAAACATGCCTGCTGCCTGGGTGGCCACAGTAATAGTATTGAAAAAGTACACGAAGTCGGTGATTTAACTTAAGTCTGGTGAATATTAAAACTATAAAGGTTTGCTGCCATCAGCTAACCAAACCACATAAGACTGTAGCAACAAAGTGCATTTTATTTTGTGCAGCTTTTTAAACAGGCCGACTGTTTTGTCTTGCAGCTGTCAGGGGACCACACAAACACTGAGCCGGGTTTTTTTAGAGATCCCCTCCTCCTGTGCCTCCAAATGATGTAATGGGAAGCAAAACTCCCAGCACCTGTTTTGTGAAGAAAAGTATTTTAGAGTTGATCTGAAGCCTCAGCAGTCTTAAATAGATGAATTAAGCTTCCAGCCTTAAAGCTGTTTCAGTGCCAGTTTTCCTTATTACGTTTCTCTCTCAACTTACAGGAACAAACAGAAGGTCATCATGGATACAGAACTTCTGTTCATGGTGACTTAAAAACAAGTATATTCAACAATATCTATGTGTTTTAAAGCAACATATGCAAGACAATGTCATACCACATTCCACATTCAACAATCAATTCAGATTGTCCATAAACATAAACTTCAGGTGGTCCAGAACTCTGCTCCTCACATCATCACCAGAACTCCTTCCATTAGTCACATCACACCTGTCCTTCAGCAGCTCCACTGGCTTCTGGTTAAATCATATTGATTTCAAGATTCTGCTCCTCACATTTAAAGCAATCCATAACCTTGCTCTGCAATACCTCTCTGAACTGCTGCCCATTAACACACCTATCTGCACTCTTAGATCGTCTCCATCTCATTGCCCCCCACCCCCGACCCCCTGTTTGATTACCATGGGGTCTAGAGCCTTCAGTTGCTGCACCTCCCCTCTGAAATTCCCTCACTGACATCCAACACTGAGTCTCTCTCCACTTTCAAATCCTGTATCAAAATGCACATCTTTAAACTCTAATTGTCTTCCACCTCACATGATTCCTTTGTTCTTAATGATTTTACATATTGTAAACTTGTTTATTGACTTGATAGGTATTTTGGGGGTTATTCTTATTGTTTTTTAACTCTTCTATGTAAGGTGACATTAAGTGTTTTGAAAGGTACCTAAAAATATATTATTATTATTATGTTGATTATTATTCTTAGTAGTAGTGTTTATATAGCACCAAATCACAACAACAGTTGCCTCAAGGTGCTTTATATTATAAGGTAAAGACCCTACAATCATACAGAGAAAACCCCAACAATCAGATGACCCCTATGAGCAAGCACCTGGCAATGGTGGGAAGGGAAAAAAACTCCCTTTTAACAGGAAGAAACCTCCAGCAGAACCAAGCTCAGGCTCAACCATTATGCATTCAAAGCTACAGCAGCTGGTCTTCTCAGTGTCAAAAGAAGAGGTGAATATGACTCCATCACAACTTTTATTAAGAAACATGTTGCTGTCATCAAAATTTCAATTAGCATTTTTTTAAAAAGGCTTATTTTCGGTATTTGATATGCTGCCTTTGTGCTATTAAAATTTTTGATCTTTTTTTCATAGCGAGGTGTTTTTTAGAATAAAGTTAAAGGAAAGCGTTAGAGAAACTAAAATCAAGCTGGGTGTAAAATTAGTTTTTACCCTCATTATGTACAGCAGGGGGCAGCGTGCACATTTAATGCTGCAGACTAAAGAAGAAGAGCAAAAACAAGAACTGGCAAAACGGGTACAGAGTTTCTACTTCTTATTTGAATGTCGAGATAAAACCTGTGAAATGTTTATCGGTGTGGGCGGGCACTAAACTGAGGTGGGCTGCATTATATTGCTGAGAAATTTAGAATTTTAGATGAAAACATCTGCTTTGGAAAAACAGTATGCGAACCAAAGGAGACTGTCTTAGAAAGTTTCAACTTTATGCTGTCACCATTTCTCTCAAACTCACTGAAGCTGGGCCAATTCCACTCCACTGTGTCAGTGTAACCCTCAGTTTGTGCTTTAAAAAATTTCCCAATGGGAGCTTTCAATCAACACGTTCTCACTCATATGTGACGAGTAAGGAGTGAGAACGTGTTGCAACTTCAATCTTAAACATTCTTGAAGATAGATTCTCTGACAACGTTGGGCTGAGGTCACCCTCCCTCATGTTTGGCTCACAGAAAAAGTTGTCATCTTTCAGGTGTCTGAAGTGGACAAATGTTGACAAGTTTGCTTCTAGTAAGTTTTCCATCTCTGACTTGGAGAGGTCATGAACAGCTGTAGTATGGCCTCCATGTCAGACTGCATCTGTGCTCCACTTTTGAAATGTTTACTTGATTCCAGCGAGCAGAAAGTGTCATTGCTGCTCGGTGAGCTGCAGTTTACTGTAGCAATCTGTCTTTCTTCGCCTGAATTTTCTCTCTTCTGTCTGCTTTGTAATATTCAGCTCGCTGTACTGAAAGCCAAACTTTGCCTCTGGTTACAACACAGAATAACTTACTGATTACTTTAATAATTTAGTACTCCAGTGGTTCACTACAACTTGAAGCAAGGAACAGAATATTTAACTCACAATCAACCTTCCTTAAATGTACAAGACAGATGGAGTATCGGGGGTGTTGTATGCTTTTAGGTTCTAATTTTAGCCTTTTTCAAACTTAAACAAAGACAGTTTAATGCAGTTTCATTGGAAGAACAATCAAAGTCAAAGTCAGACCTTAACCTGATTGAAATGCTGCATTGGGGCCTTTAAAAAGTGCTGCGTAAACTAATGCTCACAAACGTCAATGAACTGAAGCAACGTTGTAAAGAAGAGCATGCCAAAATTCCTCCACAAACATGTGAAAGGCTCATGAAGTCATATAGAAATTAATTACTTCATGTTCTTGCTGTTAAAGGTGGCTCGAAGCTACTGAATCCCAAAGTTTGCCTAGTTTTTCCACAGGACTGCATCGAGTAATTTGAAATCTTTCTTTTTCACAGGATTGTATGTGCTGTTAAATCATTGATGCTCACATTAAATATGGCCAGAATTTTATATAATGAGATCAATACATGCACAAGTAATCCCTGTGAGCCAAAAACCTCAAAGGCCCAGTATAAGTTAAATAAGGATTATTTTAGCCTCATATAGCAAATACTTTTAAGATATATATTTTTTAAATGGTCTGTCGACACACTGCCAGCATGATTTTTCACACTTTGAAATGTGTGAAACATGAATATCTCAAAACCTATTTAAGATTTCACTGGTCTCTCTTATGATAAAGATGAATCAGGATCTTTTTTACACACACACACGTCTATATATATATATATATATATAAAATCCTTATTTAGCATATATAAGGATTTGAGCGAGTTTGATAAGGGCTAAATTGTGATGGCTAGACGACTGGGTCAGAGCATCTCCAAAACTGCAGTTCTTAAGGGGGGGGTTCCTGGTCTGCAGCAGAGTTAATTTCGTTGACGAACTATTTTCGTCATAGTTTTCATCAACGACCCTTTTTTTCATGACAAAAATGAGACGACAACTAGATAAAAACTACCTAAAAGGATAAAAACGATGACGAAATTAATCGACACAAAAATGCTTGGAGGGGATGACATCCAATCAGAACTTATTTAATGTTGTGACAGGGCGGGACAAGTTAGGAAAACATCCAATCAAACGCACAGTTGCACAAATTGGATCTAAACCCGGGAAGGCCACACTAGCCTGTGAATTTTTCAGGCAGAGCAGGCCTACTCATTATTTTATTGTTATGCTCAACAAACAAGGTCAGGTAAATAAAGATGTTGTTTGTTCAATATGTTTGTGTATGTATTGGTCTTTCAAGCATAATAATAATAATATTCTATAACTTTTACTAAATGTTATTTTCATTTAAATGTGTATAATGACTAATTCAAGGGAACGGAAGAAAAAACATTTACATTTTACACCCTTTATATTTTAGTCGACTATATTCTTACACTAATTAGTCGACTAAAACTAGACTAAATCTAAAACTATTCAGATGAATAAATTATGACTAGAACTAAATTACATTTTTGTGAAAAGACTAAAATGAATAAAAACTAAATCAAAATTTGCTGTCAAAATCAACACTGTTGTCAACATCAGATTATGCAGGACCAGAGTGAGGTCAACCAGACCGTGAAACGGCTTTTAGCCTGAAGCTGTCAGACTAAAACTCTGCACCTCACTAAAATCAGATTACTGACAATATTCTTGTGCTGTAGAAACTCTGCTTCTTTAAGGCCAATCCAATGAGAATATACATGTTCAATAAACCACTGTCTGTGCAATACATGACCCTATGATGTGCAATATCAGCACCAACTGCTCAGTTACCAGACTGCTTTCTTTCTTTATAGCTAGATATTTATTGTATTCTATTTTCTTAAATTATTCTATTTGTAAATGTACACTGAACATAGTTTTTTTGGCAAATTGCACTGGAGGGACCTCAGAATGTGATTTTGGTTCCTGTCATGTTTTACATGAGAAGAATGACAACAAAGGTCTTTGATAAAATACTGAAGATTTATTGTGCGCTTTTTCGATTGAGATTTGCAGATGCACAATGCCATTTGACTCAGTTTTTTCTTATATTTATTTACTTTTTTTTTTTTTTTTTTTTTGT
>JASGAU010368110.1:14414-30692 GCA_030220045.1 Australoheros facetus
GAGTTGCAGTCTAACATCACTTGTGGGAATCTGAAGTCATTTCCAGCGCTGTAATTGACACTTTATTTTCATCTGCATTTAAAACAGCTCCAAAAGGACAGGTAAGAAAACTATTTAAAATGATGTCCACCAGCACAGACACCCACATAGCTGAAAACGTATGACTGCACCTGTTCCTGCCCTGAATAGGACGCGTGACCACGCTGATACCTGTCTCTGCCTCCAGGTGAGCGGGTGAAGCTGCAGAAACACTTGCCGTCTCGGAGCTTAGCAGCCAAAGTTTCATCCAGTCAAATCAGAGAGACGCGGACGGCGCCCCCAAGAGTCCTCTCGACGGCGCCGTTGCGTGCATCGGTTGCTAAGCAACGCTCATTTCGCGTTCTTCCTGCTTGTGGGCGGGGCTACCGAACGCATCAAAAGCTTCGATGACGTGTGACACCAGAATCAGAAGGCATAAATAGGGGTCCAGGTGCATCGTCCTTCAGTTCAGAAAGCCAAAAAGATTTTAGCACAGCTATCATTACAAAAAAAAAAAAAAAATGAATTCTGAAATCAACACGGCTACAGTCCTTCCTATCATCAAGGACTTTTTTGGTTCAATAACAGAGGAGCAGTGGCGAAACTTGCAGGCAGGCCGCCTGGATCAAGCCACCATCGAGCTGGTGGCAAAAAAGGTAATGGAGTTAATTCACATCAGCTCCAGTTCAGTGGTGGCAACTCTGAAGGAAGCTCAGATCCCTCGAGATAAAGGCGATGGGCTCTTACAGGATGTGGGGCAGAGTGTGGGCTCATCTGTCTACACTTTGCCAGATGAAGCCAAAAACGGCGTAGTTAAAAAAATACTGGAACAAATAAGTGGGAACTTTCCGCACTGCAAGTGCTGCCGCTACTCAGGCAACCAGCAGGAAAGTCCTGAGGTCCCACTGCCACTTAAACAGGAGAAAACAGTCCTTGCTCCTAACACAGAAGCAGAGGGGAGCTCTGCACGCTCACAGACTGAACCCACTGTGGACTCCAGAGAGGGGGGATCCTCTGTGGAGTGTGAGGTGGTCAACGTTGAGAACTCTGACTCTGCCACTTCTGAGCAGGTCAGTGTGGCAGGTCCTAGAGTAAAAAGCCTGCTATGCGCCCAAGAAAGGGGAAATACACATTCAGGGGACAACACTCCAGAGAGCACCCCAGAGGCTGAGCCAGACCCCCACACCCCAACACAGCACTCAGAGGAAGATCACAGCTGTTTAAATTTGACCTCAGAATCTGAGTCACAGACATCCTCTGTGTTGTCTGTTTATGACCTGGAGGAAAAAGACTGTTTAAGCGTTCTTCTTTGGAGGTTGCTTTATAAAGCAGCTAAGGAGGCAAAGTCTGTACCATCTTACGATGCCCACAAGCGCCTGATGGACAGAATATGGCCTGGCATAAAGGGGAGAAATTTGAAAATAACCCCCCAAAAATCTGAAACTCTTGACAAGGTAATTTTCAGGTACATATATAAAAAAACCTGCTGCAGACCAAAAGTCCTGCTGGGATTAATTAATTCAGCAGACCCACAGCTTGATATGGTGATAGCCGTTTCAGTAAAGAAACATCTGCTGGAAGCCACAAAGAACTGTGCTTTCACGACATCTGGAGATGAAGTGAAACACAGATTAGCTGTGGAAATCTGTGTGGAAGAGCTGGTGATGAAAATCATCAAGAAGGCAGGCACAACCTGCTCCGCAAAACAAACTGAAGCCATCACCAACCGGATCATCAATAAAGTCTGGCCTCAAATCAGGAGTTTTCCAGTCACCCTGAAAAACTTTAAACACCTCAGAAAGATGGTGTATAAGTCCCTCATCAGTTGGTGGACCGATCCAGAGGATATTCTCACATTCATGGAATTAGATGAAATAACATGTGACAAGCTAATTGTCAGCGTTTTCAGAGAAAATGCCTTGGAAATAGTAGAGAAACCAAGTGGCATCTCCAGGTTCTTCTCATCTCTGTGTAGGCGCAAAAGGGAAAAAAATTTCATTGTTTTTGGCCCCAGCGGCTTTTCAATGACAGGGTAGAGACAGGAAACAGGGGAAGATGCGCAGGCAAATCGGAGACGGGCCGGGACTCGAGCCTGCGCCGCAAGGTGGCATATGTATACAGTCGCCTGCTCCACCACTGAGCCAACCGGGCACCCTCAGTTTCTTTTCTTTTTCTTTTTACATCCAATCAAGTCACTTTTGAACACCCCGTGGACCAGTCGCAGCAGATGACTGCCCCTACCTGAGCCTGGTTCTGCTGGAAGTTTCTTCCTGTTGAAAGGGAGTTTTTCCTCCCCACTGTCGCCTCGTGCTTGCTCATAGGGGATTGTCTGATTGTTGGGGTTTTCTGTTTAGTCAGTAAATTAACAACTTAAATGCTAAACTGCTGAAAAAAGTGACAAAATCTTAATAAAATTTAATGAAAACAAAGAAAGTACTCTGATTTCTGCTTTTTTTCAGTATCTGTCACATGAATATATATACATATTCATCTTAGACTGAATCTGTGCTGAGTAATTCTCACTCAGGTCAAACTGTTTGGGGTAGAAAACACAAATATATTGTTGTGCTGTTGTGTGATTTATGGTGAGATTTAATCCACGCATGAACCAACTTCCTGTGACTGTGGGAATATCCACTAGTTTCATTATAACCTGGACAAAAAATCAGTATGGCATGTGTATGCAGCACAATTATGTCAGTGTGTATCTGCAGATGGGGTTTGTAAAGTAGTCCTTCCAGGGAGCTTATGTTTACATTTCTGTTTATGTCACCTGTTTCAGTTGTTCTCCACCCACTAAGTGCACTCAAAAAAATAATCCTTTGCATTTACTTAATAATTTTATGTCAACAATTTCCACAAAACTCAGTTATGTTATATATATAATTTACTAATATTATTAAAATGAAAATAACTGACTTATGTGCAACCAACTCAACTGTTTTAAGTAATACCAACTATATCCAGTCAACTTGGATTTAATTAAGAAGTCAACATTCAGCTAACTAAACAGGCCAACATAAATTCAACAAAATACAATTTCTTCTGCTTTATGTAACTTTATTAACACCAACATAAAGATATTTAATTACTTGACTCGCTCAGCTATATTCAGTCAGAAACTAAACTATACTTGTAGTTTCGACGTAACAAATTAAAACAAGTACAGCACTGGATTTTGTTTCGTTGGACTTCCTAAAACAAATTATGTCAACAATTTCCACACAGTGTAAGTTAAGTAGGTATGTCACAAAATTTTCATTCTTTCCAGTTACAACTGACACCCACACTAATAGCACAAATAATAATGAAGTTACACCCGATGAACTACTCCGTTAGCATGCACTGTTTTCCCATAATCAATGGAAAACTGTGATCTTCAGCAAAGAGAGGCAGAAGAATGGCAAACAAAAAATGTAAGGGCTGAGAAAACAGCTTTATAACAAACAGAATAGTTTAATTTTGTCTGAACTAACTGACTTTTTTTTTTCATTTGTTGATTGCGTGGGCCGCCATGGAACATAGCTTTGACAACGTACATTTTCCTTACGTTATTAAACTACTTTCTGTTCAAGAAGAATTGATGAAACTTTAACAGTTTTAAGTTGAAACATAAAATTACACATCCATATACTTTAAATAGATGTCCATATGTGCCATCAGTGTTTTGACACGTTAACTTAGGCGAGGTTTTTGAAAAACAACCGTTCAATACGAAAGACTTGACAGAATGAAAAAAAAATCAAAAAAGTGGCTGTCCAGGGGGAGATACATTATAGATTATAGATACATTATAGATACATTTTGCTACATTATAGCAACAAAAAAAAAATCACAGAAAATATACACCTTCATTTGATCATAAACCAGTTTTTTGGCAGACCACTTCAGCGTATACAAACAGGTTAGCTCAGGCTGTGTTGCTAGGCTATGATGCAGTGATTGTAATGTACCTAAGTTAAGTAAATTCAAACCACACTACTTTGGTTCTGTGAAAAACTGAAAAATGACCGAACAATAGATTTGTTGTTGATGATTATACTTTATTGATCCCACAATGGGGAAATTACAGTTAACAGAACACCCATCCAAGAAGACAAACAGAACAAACATGGGGAGATAGGTGAACTGTGGCCATGCTGCCCCCCTTCTGGAAGGCGCTGCCATTAAAAAGACAGAAACAATAGTGAAAACATATAAGGATGAGTGAGGGGAAAAAATCATCTCATATTTTGTATACATACGCACATACACAGTATGTTACCATATAAATCAACATTTCAATCTGTTGACAATGTTTGACTGTTTCTGAAAGGTAAATATATTGAAAATGGGACCCAGTTCACTCTGACAGTTATTCAGCCCGAGCTTACAGGGCTGCTGGTTTTCTGTATCGGTGTCAACAAATCCTATCAAAGACCCACTGAACAACAACAGGGCTCAGTGATAATATTTGGAAACATAGACAATACCTGTTAATATACTGCTGCTTATGGCATTTTCACTTTGTTATCACTACAAAAAATATAGAAAATTCCCACCTCACAATTCAACTGTATAACAACCATCAGCCAGTGTTAATTTCGTTGACCAACTGTTTTCGCCACAGCAGACGAGCTACTGTGGCTCAAATTGTTGAAAAAGTTAATACTGGTTGACCCTTGCCACCCATTAAAAGCACCAACAACTGCATCAGAACTGGACCACGGAGCAATGGAAGAAGGTGGCCTGGTCTGAATCATGTTTTCTTTTGCTTCACATGGATAGCCAGGTGCGTGTTCGTCGCTTACCTGGGGAACACCTGGCACAAGGATCTCAGTCAAATCGAGCATCTGTAGAATGAAAAAAGAGCACTGAATGTGGCTTGTAGCGAAAAGCTCTATATAAATGCCATTTACCCTTTTGTACTGATGAGTCAACTGAAGAGTTACATGCTGACATAGTAGAAATGCAAAACTATGTCATTTGTCAGTTTTCTTTTGGAAGCAAAGTTTCAAACTTTTTATATGGTGAGTGCTTTTGTATATTACCAGGAGTCAGGTGGGAAGGGCTTAGGAGGCAGACTGCCTTTTGTTTTTGTTTTCCAACCAAAATGAGACAAAAAAAAAGGTCCTTTGCATGATGTTCAAACAAATGTATCAGTGTTTCTTTGCAGCCAGGGTCTCACATCTTTTCCTCCCTATTGAAAATAATATTGAAGATTTCACCGCACTCAAAGATCAAAGCTAGAGCTGTGAAAATATCTCCTGATTTAGCTTTTTTAAATTTACCTCTCATACCTTAAGCCTACCTTCTTCCCACTGGCCAGTAGGGTGCAACTTTTCAACTATTATTCTTGCTCAGCTAGTACAGTAGTTAGCATTTGCAGACAAGTCTGCATCTTCCATGCGAACTACAGTCAACAGCTGTAATCTGCTAGTGAACAAAGCGATCACGATGAGGTTCAGCACTTTATTCAATTCAATTTCACCTAGCAACTGTCAGCAACTGCCACCAACTTCCAGCAATGACTCATCAACCAGTCAGGGAATACATGTCTATTTCCCCCGTGACTGGTGGTTGCTAGATGGTTGGTGACATGTCTCTATGCCTGTGTGCCTGGGGCCTAAGTAAAGCTAATAATTTTATTGTCTCAATCATTAGTTTTATGTCTTATTGAATACCACATTGTGCTCGTTTTGTAATTATGGTTCCCTTTAGAAGCTATGTGGGTCGTCCTGTCTTGTGTTTGCTAATTCCCACCTGATGAGCATTCAGTGTCTCAGTCTATAACTTGGGTAGATAAGACTCCAAGTAAAATGAATCAAATCCTATTTGAAATTTTTCTTTTAAAGTGACAGTGTTTTTTTATTGCCCATCATATCTTGTTTTATCAACCTTTCTTTTATAATTACCTTTCTACTACTGCACACATGATGTCAGTGAGAGGCATGAATCAAGTCTTTTGTTCCTTATTGCCATTAGGAGAAATGCACCATTGTAGCCAAATTTATAAAACTATTTTCAGCTTCTTGCTTATTCACAGGGGGTCACCACAGCAGGTAGCGGCGCATGTTTGGTTTGGCAGATTTCTTTAACACCGGATGCCTTTCACGATGCAGCCCCAAAGGGATTTGTGTTTCCTTCCGGGATCGAGCTGGGGATCTTTCACTCGTTACCCAAATTTATACGTGAAGTAAAATGTTTGGAGCAGAATGGTGGTTAGTACTGTTGCCTCACAACAAGAAGGTCCTGCCTGCGTATCCACCTTCTTGGAGTTTGCATGTTTTATTTGGTTTCTATAAAGTGCAGTGTTAAATACCAGTAAACACGAGTCATTTAAGTTCACTGACTGAATAAATGCTGCTTGTTATTCAGTCAGACTTTGCTGTTTTTGTACACCTTTGTGTTCTTTAAGTTTAAGTAGGAAATAAATATTTTTAAAGTGGCAATAAGTTGGCCTTACTGAGGGCTGGGTAGAAGTTAGGGTTACAGGTCAGTTCTTCTAGTTAGTTTCTGCATCATATATGATCAGTTTATAGTTCTACATTCACCACAAGTCCTATGTTTACACTGCATCTTTTTATTATCATCTCTTGCGCGGCCTTTTCAACTTCAATCTTTATTTTTGTAGTTCTGTTTTGTTTTTTTTAATACTTCCTCTGCAAAATGAGGCCTTTTTTACTTTAAGCAGTAAACAGCACAAAAGGCTAGGCTGGTATCACATAGTGTTGTTCATTAATTATGAGTTCAAGCCGGCCTTCTCAACTACAAAAACGCCTTTGTTTCTGTGGACGAACACGACACTTAATACAGGTCCGTTTCCTTCCCTTCTTTAAGCCTTCTTTCTGAAAATACAAGTGGCACATTCCTTTTTTTTTTAAAGTGCTCAAATTTCTACCCCGTGCCTTCCTGTGATAACATTTACAGAAAAAAGCTAACCAGTTTCTGGCACATGCTCATTGGATTCACATTTGAAAATGCTTCCAATCATCTTAAAGCATGAAAGCGTCCACACCCCGTTGCTTGCAGCTTCTGTATTCACAGTTCTGCTTCAAGGGTATTTTGGGAGCACTTGTCAGGGACAATCCTACAACTGTGGATAAATGCACAAGCTACACATTTTCACTATGTTTAATACTTTTACTGACAAGGAACAAGATAAGCCATCATCCTGTTATGATCACATAAAGCTGCATTTTTTAATTTTTTATGTTTTTGGTACATTTTCCACCATATCACACCCAGCACTGCCCTCCTTCCAGTGGTGCTGGAGTGAGGAGGGGTGTCATGTGACTTTGACATTGATGAATCTTTGGAAGGTGTTGGGTTCAGTGCAGTCTGCAATTGCTGCTGCGGCTTTTACTGTCCTGGTGCAATTGTAAAATTGATTCCAGTGTCTGCTGAACAATAACAATGCAAAGACAGACACACAGATGGGTTGCTTAGCTTCCCACACAGGCAGGCAGGCTCCCAGATCTCATCTCATTCAACAAAGAAAGGGCCGTTACATTTGCAATGTATGGGAGAGGGGAGACACCGCAGCAGCAGTGAGGAGAGCACTGTTGCACCTCAGGGGATTATTGAGAGCAATGGATAGAAATAAACAGCCTTAATATAGACTGAGCTGTCAGACAATGATCCATATATACTGTAAATGAAATTTCCGGAGAGCTGGGAAGCTCTGATAAAGGGTAATAACACACATATGTACTCGCAGTCACGAAAAGCCTGGATATATGCGTGAAACAGGTTACCAAAGTATCATGAGTAATCTGTGACAACTCAAGGGAGTACTGTGTGTTTATGCTTTACTATCTCGTCATTTTAATAGACTGCACCAATCCCTACACGGCATATTTATACAGCAGAATACGAATACAGAATCGATTGAGTTATAGTTTGCTCTCAGTTTCTGCCGCTGCCAGAATGATTCCCTCTGCACAGCTATGCTAATCTGCAGCTGCAGAGAGAAGTTGGAAATAAGTAAACCTGACAATATCAGCAGTGGGAGGTCCACAAAAAGAGAGCCTCACTTTAAAACAAAGTCTGCACACCACTGCACTCCCGTAGTGTTTTAATAATAACTGCTGCACTGTGCTCTTCCTTGGGCACTTTTTTGGGTACAAATAGTATTTTGAATTCTCGCATATGACACAATCAACATCAGAAATTTTTGTGTGTGGAAAAACTAGTAACATCAGCCACCCCACAAAAATCCCACGTTGCACAGCACTTGCTGGCAAAATACCATGGGAGTGCAGCAGCGTGTTCCAATTTTCTTCCTGTGAAGATTTAACAGTAACAGCTTTTTTCTCAGACTGCAGGCTTACTTGTAGTTCCTAGAGTTTCTACAAGCAGAATGGGAGGCAGAGCCTTCAGCTGGTTCCACAGAGGGCCCATCTCCTATGGAACCAACTCGCAGTTTGGATTCAGAAGACAGACACACTTAAAACTTGACTTTTTTTATTTTTATTATTGAACATTTTCAAAATTATAACAGTCCAGTACAGTGCATTTACAAATTATTTAAAATATGTAGCAAGTCCAAAATACAACCACAGCAGTGTCCTTATTGGACATAATATATAATATTTCAGGCAGTTCCCTTCTGAGTTCTCAGGTTCTCCAACACTACTAAACTTTACTGTAAAAAGGTCCTTCTGATGGTTAATATGGAACCTTAGCTTTTCCAGAGAAATGTAGTCTGATATCCAAGATTTCCACAAATATATTGAAGGGGGCTCATCTCCCAACCATTTGATCATAACAACCGTCTGACCTAACATAAGCAAAAAATGTATAATATCCTTATGTGATCTTGCTGATTCATGGGTAGGTCCCAATAAACATAATATTGGATTAGGCTGTATTTGCCGCTTGATTATCACACTAACCTCAGCGCATTGAACCTTTTCACATTCCCAGAGGCAGTGAAATCTTACCCCTAAAATAGTCTTGCGTTTTGGGCAGTTTGGAGAGGCTCTTGTTGTGTATTTACCGTACATATACGGAGATATAGAGACATTTTGTAAGATATTATATTGTATTTCTCTGAATCTGTTACATATGGATATTTTTGAGGGTAAAATGAAAATTTCCTCCCATATATCAGTGTCTATTGTTGTCTCCCATAATTTCCTTAGAAATGATAGTCTGTATTCAATTGTTGCAACTTGGCATAAAATTTGGATACAAAGGGACCTTGTTTGAAACTATCAAGAAGAGTCTTTTCTAATAAGTTAAAGTCATCTGGGCAATTGAGAGTACCCATTTTAATATGTGTGTGTGGTGTCTGAGCTGAAGGTATTTGTAGCATTCCTTCGTTTGTAGTTTGTATGTGGCCTGTAAGGATATTTTAAATGTTTCCCCATCCCAAAGATCATACATACGGTAAATTCCTGCTTCATACCAGTTCTGAAAATTAGATCCAGTGCCCCACCACCCCTGGCTAAATCAGGATTATCAGTCACTGTTCTTAAACAATTCAGTTTATGTTTAGCATCAAATTATTTCCATAAAGAAATCCAGGTGCTTCACACATTAGTAATTAGTAATCACTATAATTGGTAATTCACTCCTGCATTCATCAAATAAGTTGATAGGAGAGTGCATATTGGAGAAGGTTGCTTCAATCTCAAACCATGGTGGTTTAGGTTGAGCAGTTGCCCATATTGAAATAATTCTGGCTTGCATTGAAGTTATATAGTTTGTAATGTTGGGGAGGCCCCATCCTCCTTGTTCTTTGGGTAGTTGTAAAATATCTAATTTAATTTTAGGTTTCCCGCCAGCCCATATGAAGTCAAATAAAGCTTTGTTTATGTATTTAATGTTGTTTCTCTTCAGAGATATAAAAAGCATAGATAGAGGGTAAATAATTTTGGGAAGAATTATCTTGATAAGATTGATACAGGATGGTGCACCATCCAATCCTTAATATGTTTTACCTTGGGGTTAACATTTTCAGCATAAAGTTGACTAATTTTAGGTGTTATTTTAATCCCCAGATATGTGAATCCTTCTGGTGCCCAAAGAAAAGGTTTTACAAAGTTTTACTAGTGCTTGGTCATAGGAGTTCATCTGATTATTGGGGTGTTCTCTCTAATAATGTTGGGTCTTTATCTTACAGTATAAAGAACCTTGAGGACAGGTGACAAAACTGAAGCCTTATCTTTTTTTTATCCTTATAATTATTTTTCCCTTTTAATTTAAGTTGGTTTCACATCTGAACTTCAGAAAAAATCAGCAGAATCAGGTCAAGAGAGGTCCATATGTGTCTTTTCTCACGTGCAGCATTTTTAGACATGCTTCGCTTTAATAAAGGCAATACAGTTGACTGAGTAGAGCATGCAGATGGCAGTGCACGACTTTCCTTCACTTGCTACAAATTTACTGCATTAACACACATCACAGAATTTGTACTGGAGGTCTGACAGGCTGGTAATCTGTAGAAAAGTTCATGGCTGGAGTGTTTGAGTGAAAACAGATTTACTTGGCAATTTATCAGAAACTCCTGTGTAATATCGAGCATTTCAGCACCACACCTCTTCCATAAATTTCCAGAAGGCACACATGCCGCAGAGATGAGCACTATGATTATTAATTAAATTTGCTTTCACTCACCAGTTAGGTTCAGACACCAAAAAGCACTCAGGCTGAGGAAAAGACTCTCATTGAGTTAAATATTCCCCATTGACAAAATTAACCAATAGACAGCTTTGGCTCTGACTTCATCAGCTTTGACAGAACAATAGTACAGTATATGTACTATATTTGTACTACTATAAGTTTATGCAGTTTCACTTTAGTTAATTCCTTGTTTGTTTTTTATTTAGCTCCAGCTAACAACAACAGTCCTCTTAACATGCTTTATATTGTAAGGTGAGCCATTTGAGAGAGAACCCCAATGATCCCCAAAAGCCCTTTGCAATTGTAAGGAGGAAGGGGAGGAAGTCTCTGCTGTGAGCGTTTGGGGGTTGAGGGGAGAACGATAACAGAGCAGACTAGCATGAAGTTCAACAAAAAGAACAAAGCACCAGCTATGAAAGGACAGAAGGGGCTGGAGCACACATTTATTTACAGCCTTTAATTTGCAAAAAGACATAACTTTGTCTTCAACAGAGGAGGCAAAGTGGGTGAGATTATATAAATGCATGGGGAGTGAAAGTTTGGTTGATCTTGTTTGAAGGACAGCCCATCCATCCATCCATCCATCCATCCATCTTCTACTGCTCTCCAGCTGCAGGCTTAGCACAGATGCTCAGATCACCTTCTTGTCAGCCACCACCTCTACCTGTTCAGAGGGGATGCTGAGACATCCCCAAGCCAACTGAGTGCTATAACCTCTCCATTGTTCCTTCAGTCTACCCCAGGTGCTCCTCTTGGTTGGACATGTCCAAAATGCCTAACCTGCAGCAAGGAATTCCAGTGAGATTCCCAAGCCATCTGCACTGGCTCCTGTTAATGTAGAGAAACAGTGGCGCTACTCTTAGCACTTCCCAGGTGTTTGATTGTGTCATCGTGAACCAGACACACTTCAGAGAATGTTGTTTTTCGGGCGCCTAGGTGGCTTAGTGGGAAAAGCCGGCGACCACATACACGCGCGGCGCGGCTTCGCGTCCCGGCCCGTCGCCGATTTGCCCATTTCCTGTGTCTCTCCACTGTCAGGAAAAGCCGCTGTGGCCAAAAAAAAGAGAATGTTGCTTTTCTCCACTATCTGCAACAGTCTTCTTCTACTTTGGGTCACTGGGTGTAAATGTGTAAATAGTGTAAATAGTTTGCCTTCCCACATAAGAACATGTTGAACCATCAATTATTTTAAATCAGCTTTGAAGACGTACCTGTTTAGTCAAATCTAAGGTCCCTCTTGGTTTTTGGTCCAGCTTTCTGCTGCTTTTATTTGACTATTTCGCCATTGCTATTATTATTGTTAGAACTTAGTTATCATCTTTGTCATGAGTTTCGTGCTTTTTTATTGAGTTCTTGGAGACCTGGATTGCAAATAAGTGTGACTGTAATGGACTTTGGGTCAACTTTTGTTGTTTTTTAATGTGCAGGTAATCTTACTAAAGTTCTCAGTGTGGATATATAATATTGAGCCACTTGTGTCAAAGCTTTGTTATAGCAGACTCAGGCCATTCTCCTCTTGTAAAGTTTGAAAAGTTGCAGATGTTATGATCGGCTCTGTGGAAGACGGCATCAGCTAAATGTTTGAAATGTAGATGGAGAGACTGTGTCTGCAGCATGATGGACGAGGCGAGTAAAGAGACAAACACAGACAGATATAGACAGAGCGAGCCTGGGGAAAGCTGAACTCGGCACAGCCACAGAGGGACTCGTGACAGACAGACTGTTTCTCCCTGCTTGGCTGCTTTAATGACAGGCAGCAAACTCATTCTGCAGGACAAACAAATCACTGGCACAAACCTCAGCAGGCATGTGCCGTTACAAGCTGACACATACTAACACTGCTCCCTGCTGGAAAACCTGTAATTCTGCTGGGGTCTCCAGTCACATTCAAAAACTGAAAGGTTTGTCCATTTCCCGGCACCCACTGAGAGGTCAGTGGGTCATAATGAAAGAATAGAGAGAAAGAAGAGAGATTTGTCGAGAAATAAAACACAGGTGGATCGTATACACTGCTCTTTCCACTCCTTCTAATGTCTATGCAGCCAATATACCTCCAAGTTATCTCACTTAGGGAGGAAATTCAGCTTTTATGGTTCGTTGGGCTGAATGAGTTTTTTACCAACGAATCAAAATGAAACTGTACAACAGGAATGATAGAGGCAGACATTGGGCAGCCTGAAGCATCATGAAAATGAACTTATCTTTAAGCTGTTTTCTCCCTAATAGCTGTAAAAGAAAAGGTTAATATAACTGTTACAGAGACTTGAACATGCCTTTTCAATTTAATGATTAATCACTCTGTTTAGGAAACAAATAAATCTTCAGAAAATCACCTCAGAACAATATCGGTCTGCTCTATTGGAGCACCTGAATTAAACGCTCAGATTCAGGGAGCAGAGGTAGCTCAGTGAGGAGAGATCATTTAGAAGAATTTAACATGATTTATTGAGATAGAGAATTCAATTAATAAGCTACATGGCAATTAAGCTCTGATGAACCATCACAGCAGAACAGAATCCCAGCAATCATAGCAATTAGGACAGGACCCCTGTAGGTTTAAATGGACAGCAGTCCTGGCCTGACAAGGTAGTTCTTATTTGTTGTGCCATTCGCTTAGCCATTATTTGTTTAGTGGCCCTGAGTGTATAATTCAAAGCAGTCCTCTCAGCTCATAACAGGCTGGGGAAACTTGAAGTCACTTGGATGAATGATGAAATGTTTCTCCCACTGAAAATGCTGCAGCGTGATGAACAAAATCAACTTTCTGGAATTTCCTTACCTGATTATTGAGCATGCATGCAGAATGGTGCTGCATTTCCTGCATTTTAGCAAGAGAATTTGTGAGTTGGAAGAGTATAAGCCGATTGAGAGTGTCAGCATAACAAGCAGCAGAGGGAGGTTTTGGACAGTAATTCACACAGTCATAAGTCCACTCATCCCCAATGAGGCAGTTAAATATAATTACATCCGCAGACAGTTTAAAAGATGGACACAGACTCTGTGGTGTTATCCACTGAATAGTCGCTGTTGCCTTCTTGGTGTTCTGAAATGTGATTGTGACACCACATGATCACTGGCTTAAGATTTGTGATTGACAGGTTGTTAGCCAATTAGCAAATCCTAGACAATCCTTCTTTCTGAGTTTAACAATGAGAGTAATTCACCAAATCAACATTTATTCTGTATGATGTGAAACTGGTGAATGAGCCCATAAACTCATCAGGAAAGTGTTTACAAAGCAAAGGAAACGAACAACTATTTTCCCAAACATTTCTATACAAGCCAGAGGTGCTGCCCCCTGCTGGGCAATAAAAATAATGCAGGTTTAATATGGCTTCACTTTTCACTTGTCCTAACAGCTAAGCCATTTTAAGGCATGAAGGAATTATTTGATAAACAGAGTTGTATTTTAGGTCAATGATTTAGATTTAGTCAATGGCAGGAAAAGAATTTTAAAATAAGCAATTTAAATTTTGTTTAAGCTTTGCAGGTAAAAGAGGCTTAGTAAAAGTATCACCTGTGATATTGTAGAGGCAAATGTAGACAGAAAGAAGAGGACCCTTCCTTCAGATATGCTGAGAAATCCATTTCAAATCTCTTGATGTTGGTGATAACGGGTTTCCATTTGTACGTTTGATTCAGTTATTCATGGATAAGAATGCCAATTGTTTGGTTAGCTGATATTTATCTTATTATTCCATGTTAATTAAGGATGAAATGAGTGAAAACCTGAGGGGGGAAAAAAAGCTGCTGATCAGTGTGTGGAAAGGTTGCAGGATTGACTGGCAGGGATAATGTGCTTCTGAGCATCCCAACTAATTCTGACAAACAGCTCGATGTGTGCAGCATCACAAACTGCAGCGGCATGAAATGAGCTTTAATGACTACCTGTTATTACAGCTCTAACTTTGTTTATTTCACTCCAGCAGACACAGATTTGTTTGGAGATGAGCAGAATAAGTTGTTGCTGTTGTCGAAGGAGAACACCTGAAAACATCTGTGTTCAATGTGCGTGGATCCATCAGTTGCTATAGAGATTAAGGTACCTGTGGTTGCACGTTTAACCTTCTGAGTTTTCCAGTGTATTTAAAGGAAGTACAGACGTCAGGAGAGGAACCAAAATAACAGCTCCTTTTGTCTTGACAACATACTCTTTTCCTCAATTAAGAGCTGGGGTTGAGGGTGATGTAATCAGCCACCAGCCCTTCTGATCCAAACGTGATGAACACCTGCTTAAAGCTTCATCAAACTGTCACTACATTTTTAAAGAGAAATCACATTATCAACGCCTACATGCTCTGAAAATTAAAACAGCAAATTTAAGCTACAGCACGAAGCTGCTGCAATATTCAAACATTTCCACCCTAACTTGCTGCTCCTCCAGCTGACTGACAGCAACAGTTTGTCTCTGACCGTCAATAGCGCCACATTGAATAAGACACAACAATTATCGTTCAATACTTAGTTTAATCAGATGCTTAATAGATGGTATTGGAGGCCTGAGGACTTTGCTAAATCAATATCTTTATCAGCACCAAACACTCGCAGTGTGTCTTGAGATTAGCAGCTGACATGTAGAGCTGCAGTCGGGCTTCGTGAAGCGCATCATTATGTCTTTAAAGTGAGTAAAACAAAACAAAAATTATATGTACAGTCTGTTTATGTCCCTTTAAATCTCTTCAGTCTTTTGTGGCTGCCTTCAACATGTCACTCCTGAGACACAAGGAAACGTCTCAATTTTTATTTCGTCTCAATTTATCCTGGCTGTGAAATCAATCTTATACCTCAGTGATTATTAGTATGTACCCCTGCCAGCCACTTAAATGATCAACGGAAAATGGAATAGTTCTTTTATAGCGCTTTTCTACTCATGACCACTCAAAGTGCTTTATACAGCCATGTTCAAAAGAGGTTGCGATTATTTAAGCTTTGTGATATGGTGTGTTATCCTGCTGGAAGCAGCCATCTGAAGATGCATACACTGTGGTGATAAAGGGATGGGTAATGGTCAGCAGCGGTACTTAGGTAGGCTGTGGCACTTAAAAAAAAAAAACCCTAGAGATGATTTTACAGGAAAATCCCAGCAGATCAGCAGTTTCTGAACTACTCAAGCCAGCCCGTCTGGAAAAACAAACACACCATGTTTAAAGTCAAGCTTTGGATCAGGACCTGTGCGGGATCTTTAAGACTTTTAATTGCAAAGTCTAATTAGGCATCCTTCAATGTAACCAATGATACACGGTCCTCCTCCTGATTTCAATTTGATTAGATATTGTGAGGCCTTTTTTCTTAAACATGGAAATAATTCTGCAGTCATACACTTTGCATGCAGACCCGTCGCTATGGGCGGGCCCTAGGGGGCCGTGCCCGCCCACTGATACGCTTGGGCCCGCCCGGGCCCGCCCACCCAAGCCAGATCACAGTCACAGATCTCAAATAAATAATTAGATAAATAAAATTCTAGTTTCATTTTATTGTACTTGCTTTGGGTTAAAACATACAGTGTTGCATAATCATTAAGACATTAAATATACAGTGGTACCTCGAGATATGAGCTGCTCCACATACGAGTTTTTCGAGATACGAGCCGCGGCTCGAGCAAAATTTCTGCTCTAGATACGAGCTCAGTTCCAAGATACGAGCCGAGCTTCG
>JASGAU010368112.1:0-24373 GCA_030220045.1 Australoheros facetus
GGTGTACAGACACATCAAACTGATGACTTTTACAGTTATTTTTATGAACGAATCTTTACAGGAGCCCGGACCTCCTATTTCTTTTAATGTCCTTTAATGCCTTTAATGTTAACTAAAGAAAATGTAGTGGAGTTGCAAACATGACACTATTCAGTCAATGTTATGAAAGATTCTGCTGTCTAAATGAGTCCAAGAAAAATCTGAGAGTGAACTAATAAAAAGCTGGATTATTCTGTCACATCAATTTAATGTCAATAAGGATATTTTGTGTCATATTTAATCTTTTTTTCTTGTACACACTCCAAAATTTGTGATATTATTGCAAAGCAAAAATTTTTACTTTATACCCACAACATCGGACAATTAAGCAGAGCCCAACCAAGAGGTTGATAGGCCGGTTTTTTAGCAGACATTGGTGTGCAGTCTTCATAGAGAGCTGGTAATTAGTTCATGAAATACATTGCTGGAAAGTTCATCTTAATGACCCTATCATTTTTCCTGTCCTATATAACTCTAACCAACTGTTTGTATACATGTAGATAATACTGCCTGATATTGCATTCTGAAGAATATGACTGATAAAAATAGCAAATCATTTTATCCTGGGAAGCAAGTAATTTACATAATTTCACCTGTCAGTTATTTGATCAGTTAACCAATTAATAGTGTGGTCTATTACAGGACAAAACAGAGAAAATTACTTATAACAGTCTCCCGGAGCCAAATCTGACAGTTCCATTACAATCTGACTGCATGCTGTGCGTTTTGCTTCTGTACATACTGGTGGAGAAACAGGATCTCTGGAGCGCAGGAGCGGTGAGGACTCTCGCTGCTCCGCAGGCTCCATGCTGACAGGCTGCTGCGACTTTCAGCCCTCCTGCTGCAACCCTCGCCTCAAAAATAAACAATAAAAAGACGTCAGTACAACATGAATAATCCATAAATACTCTGGAAAGATTTTTTAGCTTTTTTAGGTATTAAGCTGGCATAACTCATTTTATTAATTGCAACTATGGTTTAGGTGGGTGACTGGAGCATGAAAATGTGTCGCTGCTTTCAAGCTTGCAGATGCATTAAAGGGTGTTCAAACCAGAGAAAGAAAGTGTCCTCCATGAAAGGAAAATGTCCTTTCAGTTGTGCTATTCCATGGTTCTCCTTCACTTAAGAATGTAGTGAGCAAAGGTGAAACTGGTGCTTAAAGCAAGATACTTCGACATTAAACAAAAATTGTTTAAAAACGTGCACAAATGAGAGGTTCTCATGAGCTCAAGTTCAGAAAACTGAAGGACTAAACCAACAGTTTCTCCAGAGCGAACAAAAACCATGTGCTAAACCTTCAAAGGTCTTTGTGAGTACCTCTTATTCTCTCAGCAGCTAGAACTACACTCACACTGAGATGTTCCAGCACTATGTTACATACATATATTACTACATCTCCGAGAAGCACACTTTGAATACTCCTACCACACATATACTGCTGCCATAAATAGTTAAAAAACGTATGTGCCACTTTCACTTTTGAAAGCAACTTTTCTTCCAACACAAGTTATGAATTATTTAACTGGAATTATTTTTGCTACACTGTACTGTTGTAGCGTATGCTACAGTGTCTTCTGGAGTAGCTTCAGGAAAGAGTCTCGCTGTGTGTGCGGAGATGCGGTCAAACCAACACGCCCCACCTTTAGGTAAGAAATTATTTTTCCATTCAAAACTTGTTGAACCATTTGCTTAGCTGGGATATCAAAGGAAATTTCCGAAAATAGGAAGAAGCCGAGTCTGCATCGCTCTAAAAGTTTCCAGAACCTGTGATGCCACAGCAGGGGGTTTATATCAGCAAGACTGGAAATATCATAGCTCTTAATGCGGGTAAGTGTGCTCAAGTGACATTGGGAGTGGATTGAACTAACTGAATTTAGCCTAGGCTGCAGGTACAGCGTGTTCTGACAGCATGTTTATGTTGAACATATTTACATGTTGAAATATTGTATCAGTATCAATGTAAAGTCTGAACCTAACCATCTTTTTCACTGCAAATCACTAAAAATCAGTCTTACTCAGGCTAACATCATCGGTCCAAAAGTAAACTGTGGTCTTCGCTTGAAGCATAGTTTATTTGTTTCCTACTTTCACTGCCCCACCTGTGCTAATGCAAATATATGCAAATGTAGCCACCACAGCTAGGATTATGCACTTGTGGAGGGGAGGGGTAAGAAACAATTCAGTGGACTGCAATCTAGTGGTGAGATTTTACATACTGTACCTTTAAAGTAAAAGTTGAGCCTTTTGAACCATGTAGACTACAGGAGCATAAAACTAAAAAATACCTCAACCACATAAATAAGCAAACTTCCAAAAATAATAAACAATTCATAACTAGTCTGTGCAACAACATGGTAGACTAATAGTTTCCTATTTCAGCTGTTGAGTGGCTCTTTAATGGCAGGGGCAATCTTCTTTTAGTACCATGTCTCCCCCTGATGTAAAGTAACTTAAAGTGGACATTAAGTCAAGGTTAGGTTCAGTGGTTGTGTAGGCTGCTTTCTGGAAAAGCCCCCAGCTCTGTTTGTATTATTATTAGTATTGATAACAATACTAAATTTGAACCTCTGTTGTGTTCCCGCCTTCCTTTCTTTAAGACTGTGTGTAACTAATGAGATTAATCGCAGGTGCGTCACCATGTTAACTTGTATAAATTGGTAACTGTAATAATTTTACTGCTATACAAGCGTCTGAAAACCTTAAAAACATAGATTCATTAACGCAACACATAACTTTTATATTTTTTAAAACTGAATATGGCCAAAATAACGTTTCGGTATAACCATAACCCAGCTCATTACTCCTGTATTTCTTACGAAGCGAGGGTGGCGCACTCGCTACGGGTTGGTCAGGTTCACAGCAGCGTCAGCGGGTCTGCAGGTTCAAACGTGAAACACACACACACGCGCGCGAGCGCAGAGGAGACTTAATTTTTATAAATGCCTGCTATCCACACTGATTAACGAGCTCCTCACTTATGTGCAACAGCGCCAATAACAAATAGGCAGTAAGGTTATATGAAATCGAACTTACAGAAGTCCTCAGCAGTTTCCCGATGGTGGCTGCCATTTTGGATTATGTCACTGGAGGCAGGGTTGAGCAGATTATTGCGTCCTTTGCGCACGTGCTCACTTCCAACCTGACCTCGGAGGGGGAAAAAGTTATTTTAAAAACTAATTGTGTTATATTCTGCTAGCTCGAGCTGTCAAACGCGGGGACCATAACACACATTTTGAAACAAATTATGGTCCAAAAAAGAAAATACTAGAAATTAAAGTCATGCTGCCTTCAGGCACACTTCTAATGTCGAGAAAATATTTTGAGTGAGTGAAACATGAAACTTTACAAGATTTTTTGTTTTTGTTAATTCAGATTTTATTTGTTTGGCCATCACAAGGTGACGGGTCCTCGTGCTCGCTGTTGAACAAACTGAACAGAAAGCCACTGGGTTGTAATTGAAAATACAGCCTCTGATATATCCGACATCCCTAAATGTAGCATCAACCTCTGCGAACACGTGATTTTTGGCGGAAGTCGAATCTAATTAGAACCTGACATCAAAAGCAAGAGAAATGCATGCTTGCTGGCTTGATGTACTGTGATAGTGTTACTGCGGGTAATTTAATTCATGAAAAGTGATTGTACTCGCTGTCCTAATGGATCCTAATCTGCTGTACTGGAAAGCAGAGGGACAGGTAACTGTGCACAGCAGTGTTTAAACACGCACAGCATCGGCTCTCGCATTAGTTCCCAAAGAATTAGTTTCTCTCATACGCGTTCCCTCTTTTACAGTCTTTCCTCCGTCGGCTCAGGATCTGGGTTAATCTTCTTGATCCAACCCTCCTGCTCTCTTCTGACGTGAGTAGCAGCCACTGCGGTGATCTGATATTGTGAGATGAGTGGGAAATACCTGATGTTTACCTTGTGATTCTGCTTTCCGCAGCCTGAAATACAAAAGGCTCACTCTCTTCTCGGAAGCGGAGAGAAACTAAATGAAAAGGTCAGATTATATGTAAGGATCTAAGTGCACAGGGGTCACTTAGACAGCATTATGAGCCTGCTGCAGATTGTTTAACCCCTCGTTTCATTTGCTCCACTAGGATGAAGCTGCACTGACAATCTCACTTGTAAGTCCTGCAAGAAATGACCTTCAATTAAGAATCTGGTTATAGTATCATTAAATGGAAGGAGCTATGTTGTGCAGATGTGATTTGTTCAAAAGAGGAAAATTTCCTGATGACTAATTTGTCTTCACAGTCATCTGTCCACCCTGATTCTGGGGCTGCTCTTCCACTCATTTTTCGCCCTCCAGGTAACAGATGTTTACAAGCACACATACATTTGCAATGCTGTCAGTTCGAATGTGTGATAAGGATTGAAGCTGGTGTTAAAGATGTTACAAAGGCTGCAGGCTTTCCAATCAGCAGTGGGCTGTTTCAAATAATGAGGTCAGCATACACCTATAACATTGTAGCCACCTGCTTGGTATTGTGTTGGTCCCCCTTTTGCTGCTAAGATGGCAGGCAGCGGCGGTGCACTCTATATTCTGAGCCTTTCTATCAGAGCCACTGTTGACTTTTTCAGCAGTTTAAGCGCGTAGCTTGTCTGTTGGATCGTACCACACGGGCTAGCCTTCGCTCCACCTTTGAGGATGGGATGTTCGCTTGCACCCACTAACAGGTGCCATGATGGAGAGGTAATCGGTATTATTCCGGTCACCTGTCAGTGATCTTGTTATGCCTGATCGGTGTATATACAAGGAATCCATGTGAGCCAACAGCTCGAGAAGAAAGCGAAGGGAGCTAAAATAACCTGTATCAGACTGAGGGGTTACCCCAAAGTCCAGTATGTCTGTGAATCAAATGAAAGCTACCTCAGTAGGGTCCAAGTAAATAAGCACAATAGGACCCCTGTAAGTCATTACTTAAATGTGTACATATAGCACATAGTATTTGTAATATTATACTGTGCAAAAGTCTTGACACCCCACCCCCCAATTTCTTTATATTCTGCTATGAAAAAAGTAAATAAATGCAACAATTCCCCCCCCTCCCTATGTTTCTTAAGGAAGTGATTTTAAAATACTGTTCATTATTTTTGTCCTCTAAGTGTAAGGACACATTGCACTCCATGTGAAGAAATTGCAAAATTTTAGCTAATAGCTCTTTGGAATCACCTTGTTGGTACAAAAATACTATTTTATGCCTGTCACACTGTTATCTTTATTTTTTGTAGATTTAACTAAAGAAAATGGAACAAACTTTTTGTGACAGGCTGCTAGTAACAAAGTAGCAAAATACAATTTAAACTTGTTCTTTAAGCTGACACATCACCGGTTCATCGTGAATTTAGGTGTCTCTTTTTATGCTTGAATGACTCATAGGTCAGTGTTAAGTGGCTTAACTGACAAAATATTCCTCTGAAAATGGTCAGGTACAAGGACTGGACTGAAAATGAGTGGAAAAAGCAGCCAGTGTCAGAAAACCTGGAGAAATATTGCTCAAGAAAACTAATCAAAAAAACAAAACTCTGGCTCCTTGGAAACAAAATATAAAGAAATGAGGGGTGGCTCAAAACTTTTGCACACTGAAACAGTTTTACAGGAGATTCTGATGAGTTTTTCCATCTTCTTTCCAGCATTGTTTCCAGCAACAGGACCTTTGGTAGGTCTCTAATCTTCTACTTGTATATAATTTTCTTATTTTAGAAAAAACTGCTGTAAAAAAAAAAAAAAACATTGTTTTTTCTGTCAGGTTGTTGCCGGTCTTTTGCCACATAGCACTGTGAAACCTGCATTATTTTGGCAGGTAATAAAAACTATTCATCACATTAATAAAACTATATTATACACAACCAAAGTTACTAATGACAAACACTCAAATGTACTCTTTCAGTTTCTGCTGCAGAGTTACAGCGCTGGGTTCAATTTTGCAAACAGAAATTCTTCATCAGAGCAGGTAATGCATTTAGTTCAGTAACACAAAGGGCTATGGATTCATTTATGAGATGATTATGTCACCATATTGCTCGCATTTGCTTCAATCATTTTTTTTTTTTTAAGTCTTCTTTCTCTAATCTTGAGTCCTCCTCTCTCTCTGTTTCTGCCCTTATCTCTCACCACCAGGGGCAGAGCATTTCTCTGAAGCAGCTTCTGTTGATCACTGGTACAATCTCCTATTCGACATGTGCAGGGGTGTGTACATTTTGATGGTGCAAATGGTAACTGCAGTGCTTCAAGTAAACTTGTAAGTTTTTCAGCCACTGTTATTTCGTATCCTCTGTTTCAGGCCCTTCCTCAGATTTTTATTAACAAACTGGGTGTAAGAAGCCCAGCAGTCCAGACTTTCTTTAGGTCAATATTACCAATCCCTCTCTCAGGTAAGTTCTGTACGCTGAATGCAAGATGCTGTACTTACAAAATAAATAGTATACATTATAAGTTCATCCCAAGGCAGATGCAGCATTTAAAATAGACCTATAATGCTCATTGCATGATTTACAGTTAAAACTAATCCTTATTTATCTTATACTGAGTCACCTTTGGTGCAGACCCTATATCTGAAACAAGCTCCTCTCCTTTTAAAATAACTTTATTCTGATTGGCTGCTTCTTGCATAAAGGTTTGAATAACAAGTGTGTGGGGCTTCTATGCTCACAGCCAGCCCTGTGTGCCTGAGATGGCTGTATTAGGGATCACCAGGATTAGGAGGGAAAAAAAAAAAAAGTGTATGCTCACTGGCACATTAACTGAATGAATATCCACCATTTTAACAGTGTGTGTATATATATATATATATATATATATATATATATATATATATAAATAATCACTGAAAAGGAAAAGCCTAATTGGTACCCTACTAGAGTGAATTAACTGGCATTGTTACCGTGCTGTGATGTCTGTTACCCTCCCCAGCTACTCTGGCCTTCTTCAATGTGTTCACTGTGAGAAGTGAGGAGTCAGAAACTGGGATCCAAGTGTTTGATCACAATGGAAATCCTGTTGGCATGTCTAAAGCAGCTGGAGAGAAGGTATAATTAAAAAAAAAAAAAGAGAGAAAATGTACAAAAATCAGTAATTTAAAATCTTGATGTATTGAGCATCTTTTTCTTTTTTATGAGGCTGTGAGGGAGACTGCCTTGTCCAGAGCGGCACTGTTCGGTATGACCGCCGCCGTTCCTAATCTGCTGGTTTTACTCATGAAAAGGTCAGCCTTTGTTAAAGCTGTCTTTAACATCAGCTGAATAAAATCAGGTTTGACCAAATAGATTTTCCTATTACAGAGTCAGACCTTTCCAGAGGAGCTCTCTGCTTTTTGCTCCTTTCCGACACATAAGCACCGCGCTTGTCCTTGGCCTGATGATTCCCATTTCATTCAGTCTCTTTCCACAACTGGGAACGGTAAGATTCAGGGTCCTCTCTGCTCTCGTGTTTTTTTTTTCCCTTCGTGTGATAAACTCTGCTAACACTGACCTTGTTTTGCAGATAAACAGGGAGCAGTTGGAGGAGGAGCTGCAGGCTGCAGCAGTTGGCAGACACTTATTCTACCACAGAGGAGTCTGAAAAGCAGTTTTGGATAGAAGAGACACAATCTACTGAAACACGGCAGGAAATGTCCTGTCAAAATAATGCAAATAAACAGTTTGTTTCAAGCAACAAAGTACTTTCTGATAGAAATTTATTTCACTTGGAATATTAGTTGGATTTATGGATATAGCAAATATTACACATCTTCATGAAAATATATTTAGTTTTCAAAGTTGCATGAGCATTTCTATGTGTTACCCTCACCTGAAATACTGCAGCACAAACAGTCTGTCTGGCAATGTGGTTAAAAAAAAAAAAAATGGATTCAACAGTAAAACAATGGTGCTACTGACAGATTTATAAAAGAGAAAAAAAAAACAGAACCTGGAAAATAAGACAATTAAATAGCAGTGAATCAATGTGGGCATGGAAGCATTAATCGTTATTCAATCAGCTGAAGACTGATGTGGAAGCTGTTCGTATAACTGTGTGCTTCGATTTCAGTTCTCCATGGCACTAATGTCATTAGTAAAATATTAAATGTGACATTCTTTAAAAAAAAAAAATCCAAAGTTGTGCAGTGTCTATTACACTTGTAATCTGATTACTCCGTACAGCTAAGTTTCTGTCAGCTAACTCCGCAATTACAAAAGCTGCACACATCTCTAACAGCACAAAGTGAGTACCTACTTTATTTTTTGTCAGCTGCGAACAAGATTTGTGACATCTGGAATTCCTGCGTTGGAGTGGATGCTAACATCTGAGAAACACTCTCGGAAATAGAACTATCTATCGGGCTGCAGATGCATTTAGTTTTGCGGTTTGTGTTTAAAGAACATGTGTTAGGAAAAAAAACATTAAATATTGCCCGACTGATCCTTTCATTGGTCCTGTTATTGATACAAGAGTCGCCTGACATATTAGCTCAGCGGTGCACAATCAAATCTGATGCTGGGGGGGACTTTTCTTCCTCACATTAAGAATGCGCCTTTAAGAAAACAGTAATGAACCCACCATGAGTCCATGCAGCTGACAGTAACCTGCAGTAGAGTGTTTGAAAACAGGTTTATATCCTTAAGAGCTGCTCTGCAGCCGCCAAATGAAAGAGGAAGTTCTCCGTCACCGGAGGGAAATGATGCTGCTTTAAACCTTCCAGTGTGATTTTAGAGTCTTCACACTCATCAGCGAGGGCAACCAGGTTAGCAAGGATCTCTTTAGTCTTGACAGAAATGTCCTGCCAATGAAGAATGTTAGATTTCAGACTAGATTTCTTACAGCTGATGAGAAATGAGCACACACTTGTTTTAGGTATGCTCTTACCTTAATCACCTGACTGTCTGATCTCTCAGCGTCCTCCGCAGACTGCACGATGTGTTGGCCAATATCCTTGTGCAACTTCCCCATAGCCATGGCCTCTGTGGTGAGATACTCAGCATCAGTCTCAGAGAATTCAAGAAACACATTGCTCTCTCTTTAAGCACACGATACCTTTAGCACTCTGGGATACTGTGATGGTGCTGTCTGGGAGGTTCACAAACACATCAAACAAGTCCGTTCTGTTGCTCACGTCTGGATCTACAAACCCTGCTATGTATCCTGTGGAGAAAGCAAATATATTGGAGCAATAATAATTCACCTCCCTGCCAGTAGATCACACTCATGGCAGCACAGATAGTGGTTGATGAGGAGGAGAAGCGTCACAAAGAGTTTCTCTGTTAAATAGATAAACCAGGAGGCAGCCTCACCAGGGCATTTCTTTAAATCCTCCAGTTCAGCATCAGTCGGGTGGACGTACGGGTGCAGGATGGACCAGTCTTTCCTGTGCCACACCAGAGCCGGCAGAATTCTGAGACAAACAGCTTAAAGAGTTACCCACTTGAGCTGATACTCCCCACTACGAAGTAATAATGAGAATCTTAAATTCACCTTGTAAACTCCAACAACGCTTCAATCCGGGGGTGATGGACAATAATCTTCTTCTTCAGCATCAGGGCTGTATACAGGATGATGGTCTCCATCCCAAACTGAGACACCACATCTGAGACGAGAGTGGAAAATCTGAGACATTGTGACTTTTTCACTATTTGCTGACATTTTATTATCCAAATTCTCAATTGATTGATTAAAAAAAAATCTGATGTAATAATTACCTGCACCCCAAACTACAGTTGCATATAGTATTTTCTTGTAGTCCCTAGTCATAAATTGTGTTATCAGAGCATGTATGAGGTCCCATTTTTTTTTTTTTTTACACAACCTAATGCAGAAATAGTTGTTTGAGGTAATATATAGACAGTGTCATCATGTATTTTGCCCAGCAGTACGGCTCTGACTCCCATTTCCACCCTCATTCCACCATCTGCTGCACATGTAACAGAGCAGCATCACAGCTGAGCCAATAGGTTCAAAGCAGTGTCTTCACAGTAAGCTGATATGCTGTGTCTGGTTTTGACCGAGCGTGGTGCTGTGCATTATGACCACACAGCTCTACTTTGGTCTTGTCTGTCCAAAGGACATTGTTCCAGAAGTCTTGTTCCTCTTAACAAACTTGAAGTCTTACCTTTGACCGAACCCGCCAAGTACGCTTTCCGAACATCGTAGTCCTTGATGAGAAACGAGCCGTTTTCATCACTGTGACAGATTCCTTTGGTGAGGACAGTGATGTAGGCTTCCATCATTTTCACTGGACTGCCGTGTTTGACGTACATCCTGAATGACAAATTTAACTGTGAGTACAGTCCAAAGCTTAATGACATAAGGTGACACTTCACATTCATGATAAAGACTGTTACCTGCAGAGTATTCTGCTGAGTGCAGCATACTTCTCAGGGTTGAAGTCTTTTGCTGTAATGACTACTGAAAAATGAGTGACCTTGAAAGGGAGAAGAAGAGACAATAAATAAATATTTTATAGAAATGCTCATCTACGGAGGGATCAACAGAGTATACGGTGAAAAGTCTGACAAACGTGAGGACACCCTCTTTAGTTTTATATCACTGCAAAGAGAATATTTTAGGGTTTTGGGCTGATGGCTAAACAAAACAAGCCATCTGAAGATGCCAACTTGCTCTCATCTGAACTTTAATCATTAGTTTCTGCCAAAATTTGTTGTTCTTAGTTCAAGGTAAGTCTGAAGAACCTCTTGATAAAGACACATTACAGTACCTTGTTTAGTGCTGTTGGTTCCTGTACCTCCACTGTAGTGATGTAGTACCAGGTACGAGAGAACTGACCAAACACAAAGGTGTGAAAATCACGGCTGTCCTGCGTCAGGCAGCACTTACTGAGTAGTACTCTCCTTAGTTCACCACCCACAGATGGATAGCACCACACCCACAATGTGTCTCCATTCACATCTTTCTCTAAATGAAGGAAAAAGAATGGGCTGATAAAAGCGACATTTATGACTCTTAACTCATACGAGGAGAAAGAAACACATCCAAAGTGGTCTGGGAGAGTTTCCCAGGAACATCACCAGCATAATGAGGTTGCTGGAGGCGCTCGGGAACCCATCCAGGACCATTCAGGCCGGACATGCAGGAGCAATAACCCAGTAAGGGCACACTCGTTTATGGCAAGAGTATCATGTGATTGTTCTGCATGTTCAGTGAGTCTGAGGCGCTTTAAAAAACAAAAACAAAAGACCTCTGACCCGAAACTTACCGATTAGCCCCACGCTTAACATCAGCTGCGTTTCAGTCGCTGCCATATTCCATGCCTGCAACAGTTCACAAGCACAAGTTAACTGGACAGCAGCACCAACCCGTCCTCCTCTGTGGACTCAGGTGCAACAAGGACGTTACCTTGAGAGCTCACGCCAGGTCGAAATGCCAGAAAGCGCTGCTGGATAGATGTAAGAGGACAGAAAGTGGGTTAAAACCTGTTAGGGATCTAATTCTGATTATTTACGCTGCTGTCAACAGACATTTCCTCTCTCTGTGCGAAGCTGCTTCCGGGACAAGAGAGCTGTGCAGGGAGGAGCCTCGCGGCTCACCGCCAATCAGAGCAGCCATGACGGTGCGTTCACGTCAGCTCACAAAATGCCAGTTACATTCTTGGACGGCAGGAAACGCAAACGCATGTTTAAGAATTTTATAAATCACTGACTGCATTTATTTGTTTAATCTCATCATTAGCAGCTCTCATTGCGCTCTCATTAAAAAAAAGGTCTGTGCTTGCACTAAATCTCTGGTATAAATATATTTTATGGTTTTGTACAGTCAAAATAAAGCCAGGTTTCCTTTGAAGATTGTATGTTGTAAGCGGCAGTATTGGGCAGGTAGTGGAGCACATTCTCTAACATACTGACTCAGCTCTGTTGCCCCAACACAGGTACAGGAAATCACTCTACATCTTAACACATATAACAGAGGATCATCTGTACTCATGTCAGTATTTTTATTTCAACCCTGTACTGCTTACTACACTTCAGGCTGTTTATAGTACAGTCTGCCATTTGCTGTGCTCGTTTTTTGTTGTTTTTTTAGGGGTACTTGAAGGTACCATCTGTGGCGCTCGTAAGCGAGCTTTACACACCCAGTGTTGCCAGGTTTGTTAAAGTCCAGGTTTTTGCAGTGCTGCTCCATGTTATAACCAATGACTGTAGACCAGTGACTTCAGATAACGCTGTGGAAGAACTGTTGATTTAACTATTTATTTAATAAAACGGGCTATTTGGAAGACTTACAAGTTCTTCTGTATTTTAAACTGGATTATTTTAATGATCATATTACTGAAAACATGTGACAACCAAGTACACACAGGAAGACATTAAATAACATTGTACCTTGTACGGGTGCTACAGAGAATCACAAGTGGCCACTACTTGATCACAAAATCATCCGCTAGTGTGAAAAAGCTGCGTTCACAAATAATAAATCTAACATAAAATAATTACAACTTAACAAGACTTCGCGGATAAACTGAACTTTAGGCTGTATCATGATTTTTGGTTTCTGGATGATTTCCTTTCCCAGTCCGCTGATGAGGCGCATAGAGTGGGAGGGAGGAGACAACACGTGATGCAACTGGCAACCCTAGCTAGGCCACTCACGAGGTTGCTCCTTTCTCAGCCAGCACCGCTGCAGAGGTTTGCGTGCGTGGCTTTGATGGACTGGTAAAATTTCTTAAAATTTATCAAAGTCAGCCAAATTTGAGTTTCGCGAAAACGTCACCGACATGCCGGCGTATTTTCAGCGGCCAGAGAATGCTCTGAAGCGGGCGAACGGTGAGTATAAACGCGTGGTTTAACAGATGGCCCACATTCATGCTAACTAGCGGGCTAAGGTTTGCTGGCTGTAGCGGTTGGTGGTGGTGTTTAGCCGGGCTAGCTGCTAACGCTAGCCGGATGGCGGGGAAGCCATGTCGAATTTGGATTTAGCCAACCGGCTAAGCAACCTTTAACTGCAAAATAACCATATTTAAGAAGGGTAAGTGGCTGTTAAAGTGCCGTTAATCCTCGTAGTACCTTTATGGTGTCGCTGACGGTGCCTGGGAGTTGGTGCTAAAGTAGCAGTGCAGTATGAAGATGCTAGTATCACGGCGCATCAGCAGCGGCCCAGTCAGCCGGAGCTAGCTAACCACTGTGTTCGATGCGTTTGTGTTTTGCTGTTGATGCGGCCTTTGTATGTGTATTGTTGACATGTGTTACTTTAACTTGCTTGTGCAGAGTTTCTTGAAGTTGGCAAGAAGCAGCCAGCCTTGGATGTTTTATACGATGTCATCAAAAGCAAGAAACATCGAACATGGCAGAAGATCCACGAGCCCATTATGCTCAAATACCTGGAGCTCTGCGTGGATCTCCGCAAGAGCCATCTGGCCAAGGAGGGTCTCTACCAGTATAAGAACATCTGCCAGCAGGTCTGCACGAGAAACCAGCGAAGTTTGAGCACATAAAATAGTTTATACGGTACGGTCTAAATGCAGTTTGTGTCTTTGTTTCAGGTGAATATCAAATCTCTGGAGGATGTGGTTAGGGCCTACCTGAAGCTGGCAGAGGAGAAGACTGAGACAGCCAAGGAAGAGTCCCAGCAAATGGTCCTGGACATCGAGGATCTGGATAACATCCAGACCCCAGAAAGGTGATGCTGCTAAAGTTTTTATAGAATAAATTGTCTGTTTAACAAATTAGTTAATTCATGCTTTAAGGCTGTTTTGTTTTAAATTATTATTTGATTAAAAGAAACAGACTTGGTTTATTAATGTGGAACTTGTTATGACTTTAGCGTGCTCCTGAGTGCTGTGAGTGGAGAGGACACTCAGGATCGTACTGATCGTCTGCTCCTCACTCCATGGGTGAAGTTCCTGTGGGAATCCTACCGCCAGTGCCTGGACCTGCTGAGAAACAACTCCAAGGTGGAGCGTCTGTACCATGACATTGCACAGCAAGGTAGGTTACATAAATTGTCAGGATAAGCTAAAGGGAACAGTCGTTGTTGTTATAGTTTTCTCCAGTATTGGTGATTTTTGGCTGGGACAGCAGCATTAGGTGGAAGGCACTAAATTCTGTCTGCTTACCTTCCCTGCAGCATTCAAGTTCTGCCTTCAGTACACCCGCAAGGCAGAATTTCGCAAGCTGTGTGATAACCTGCGCATGCATCTGAGTCAGATCCAGCGCCATCACAACCAGAGCACTGCCATCAATCTGAACAACCCTGAAAGTCAGTCCATGCACCTGGAGACACGTCTGGTGCAGCTGGACAGCGCTATAAGCATGGAGCTCTGGCAGGTTTGTCTATCTTACATTGTCTTGGACAATTACACCAGCATTTTCTTTTTCGTCAGTGGCCCTCACTGTTGTGGGAAGCAGTAATGCACAAATGGTGATGTATATTGTAATGTGTCTGGATATTATTAGAGTTGATTTGTATGTGAGACATGGTCAAAGAAAAACTGATGATAGTAATGCTTTTTTTTTTTTTTTTTTTTCCCCAGGAAGCGTTCAAGGCTGTTGAGGACATCCACGGCCTGTTTGCTCTTTCCAAGAAGCCTCCCAAACCACAGCTGATGGCGAACTACTACAACAAGGTGTCTACTGTATTCTGGAAATCTGGAAATGCTCTCTTCCATGCCTGCACCCTCCACCGGCTCTATCATCTGTCCAGGGAGATGCGAAAAAATCTGACCCAAGATGAGATGCAGAGGTATCCTGTTGATTCCTTGTGGATACATGCAGCAATGCTTTTGCCTTGATCATGACCAAAATATTTAGTAACCCTCACTTTTGATCATCAGGATGTCTACCCGAGTCCTCCTGGCCACACTGTCTATTCCCATCACCCCTGAGCGTACTGATATTGCTCGGCTGCTGGACATGGATGGCATTATTGTTGAGAAGCACCGTAGGCTGGCCACCCTCCTGGGCCTGCAGTCCCCACCAACCCGCCAGAGTCTCATCAATGACATGGTACATTATGTGCACAAGAAAAAAGAAAGAAGTACACATACCGTTTTAATAAATAAATAAATTTTATATATTTATACACACACACACACTCACTTTTTTTTTTTCTTTTGGTCTGACTTTTTTTATTTACAAAAATCAAACTTGATTAAACATGTTTTGATAAATGTAATGTTTGTGTTTTAGGTGAGATTTAACTTGCTGCAGTATGTAGTACCTGAAGTGAAAGAACTTTACAACTGGATTGAGGTCGACTTTCATCCTCTGAAGCTGAGCGGGAGAGTGACCAAGGTAAACTATCCTCCACCATGTGGCTACAACAGACTTGATAATTACAAGCATCTATCATTCAGTTAATTTTTGGTGGTGCAAATTGAATATATTGGTTAAATTAACATTTATTCTTAGAATTTCATGCTCTTTTTCTAGGTGTTGAACTGGGTGAGAGATCAGACTGAGAAGGAGCCTGATCTTCAGCAGTATGTCCCACACCTGCAGAATAACACCATCCTGAGGCTCCTGCAACAGGTAATTCTCTATTCTTGTTTAATCTTTTTTTTTTTTAAATGACTTCGACCCTACAATGGGTGTAACTGCTCTAAATTTTCTGGGTTTATTATATTAGGTTGCGCAGATCTATCAAAGCATCGAGTTCAGTCGTCTAGCCTCCCTGGTACCGTTTGTGGACGCCTTCCAGCTGGAGCGCTCCATTGTAGATGCTGCACGGCATTGTGATCTGCAGGTAAGATTCACTTTGGTAGAGATGTAGGTTTGACATACTGATGTTATTGATGGTCCAGTAAGTAAGTAAGGATGCATGGTATCACTTTTGAAAGTTTTCTAACATTTCTTTGTGTCTGGTAGGTCCGAATAGACCACACCTCTAAAACTCTGAGCTTCGGCTCTGACCTGAATTACTCGACCAAAGAGGATGCTCCTGTTGGCCCTTTCCTGCAGAACATGCCCTCAGAGCAGATAAGGAACCAGCTGACTGCCATGTCTGCTTCTTTGGCTAAAGCCATACACATAATCAAGCCTGCCTCCATCCTGGTGAGTTCACCCTATTACTGATAGACACAGAGACCAGAGCCACCTGATCAGCAGGAGCGTTTTACATATGCTGACATATTTTCATGTTGTATTAAAAAAAATTATGCTGAAACTCATTTATTGTTTGACTTTAAATGCATATGATTGTTTTTTTGTTTTTTTATTTCTCAGCAAGAGCGAGAGGAGCAGAACCAACAGGCCATTGCTGCCTATCTGAAAAATGCCCGCAAGGATCACCAGCGCATCCTGGCTCGTAGACAGACCATCGAAGAGCGTAAGGAGCGCCTGGAAAGCCTAAACATTCAGCGTGAGAAGGAGGAGCTAGAACAGCGGGAGGCTGAGATGCAGAAGGTTCGCAAGGCTGAGGAGGAGCGTCTGCGGCTGGAGGCCAAAGAAAGGGAGAAGGAGCGGATCATGCAGGAGCACGAGCAGATCAAGAAGAAGACTGTCCGTGAACGTCTGGAGCAGATCAAGAAGACTGAACTTGGAGCAAAGGCTTTCAAGGATATCGACATTGAGGTGATGAAATGTCGCCAGAAACAATCTGGTTCATTTCATACTGAATACATTTTAATGTGGGTCTAACAAACTGTTTTTTCAGGACCTGGAGGAACTGGACCCTGACTTCATCATGGCTAAACAGGTGGAGCAGCTGGAAAAGGAGAAGAAGGAACTTCAGGAGCGTCTGAAGAACCAGGAGAAGAAGGTAATGTTGATAATTCAGCAAAATGACAATAACCTAGATGTGGACAGGGCCTTAAATTTTATTTTTCTTCAGATTGACTACTTTGAGCGGGCAAAACGCCTTGAGGAGATTCCTCTTATCAAAAAAGCTTATGAGGAGCAGCGTGTCAGGGATATGGAACTGTGGGAGCTCCAGGAGGAGGAGAGGGTATGTGAAAAAAGCTTAACATACAGAGATCAAGAAAATGCAAGAAGTAGAAATAGATTATCTGGAATCTAAGAACTTGTTTTTTGTTCTTCATGTAGATCAATAACATGAAAATTGAACGGGAGAAGGCTCTGGAGCATAAGAAGCGCATGTCCAGGATGGTGGAGGACAAAGAAAACTTCCTGTCTAAAATAACAGCTGCTCGGAGCTTCATTTATGAGGTAAGACTAGTTAGTCCATCTGTGAGCTTTAGACGAATGCTTTCAGGACTTCAGTGCTTTCAGCTTCGCTTTGGTATCTTTAAAGGAAAAACTGAAGGCTTTCCAGGAGCGCTTGGTAGAGGAGAGGAAGAAGCGCCTGGAAGAAAGGAAGAGACAGCGCAAAGAGGACCGGCGTAATGCTCACTACCGTCAGCAAGAGGAAGAGGCGCAGCGTATTCATGAGGAGCAGCTCAAGAAGGGTTTGTACAGTTTTCCAGTTGAACATGTTGAGCTAACCACTCCTGATAAAGTATTGACATGATTTCATATTCCACAGAGGACCAGGAAGGAAATGGAGGAAAATGGTTAAAAAAAAATTTGTCATTAGTGGTTAAAGTAGTTGCTCTGAGGAACTTTAGTATTTCAGTGTTTGTCACTCGGCACTATTTATTGGTCTGAGTGGATTTTCAGTGGCCCATTTCCTGTTTGTGACTACCACTTCATATATGTCTCTGTTTTTTGTTTTTTCAAAGCAAAATACTAAAATCTTTTTTTACAGAGCGTGAAGAGCGTGAACGCTTGGAACAAGAGCAGCGAGAGGAGGAGGAGAGGGAGTACCAGGAGCGTCTACGCAAGCTCGAGGAGCAGGAACGAAAGCAGCGCGCTCGTCAACAGGAGATCGAGGAGCGAGAACGGCGCCGTGAGGAGGAGAGAAAGGGCCCACAAGAGGAGAAACCCAAAGTACAGGTTATTATTTATTTTATTTTCTTTTTAAATTTGGTTTTGTCTTTTGAAATAGTTTGCTGTAACAGCTGGGATAGGCTGTTATAAGGCAAAAGAAAATAGATTGATATTCATTTATTTTTAACTGATGTTATAGACTATTTTAGTAACAGTTGATGTTTAATGCAGTTTAGGTTGGACATCGTAACTAATTCAAACTATTCTGCTATAGGATGTGCTACATATGGGATTGAATGTTTTGCATGTTTATTGTCATTATTGTTTATTAGTGGTGTGTTGATGTAAGGATAAATATGTTCTACAGGACTCTGAGTGATCCCAAAGTATCATGTGATTGTGCTCTTCTTCTACAGGACTGGGGTGAAAAGGAGGACGGAGCATGGAGACGGCGTACAGAGGGAGGTGAATCAGAATGGCGTCGGCCCGTGCCAGACAGGTGTGTGTTGCTAACTCCTAACTTCTGCTTTTCATCTTGTAACATCCACTCAGCTATAAATGGCTTCTCTGACAACAACTGTGCGCTCCCTAGGGACTGGAGACAGGAAGGCCGAGAAGAAGACGGAGAGGATAAAGAGTTGCCCTTCAGACGAGGAGATGGTTCTCGCAGAGGTGGAGATGACAGAGGACCCCGTCGGGGCTTCGAAGATGACCGAGGCCGGCGCGGTGGTGATGATGACCGCCCTCCACGCAGAGGGTTCGACGACGACCGTGGTCCAAGGCGTAGTGGAGATGACGACCGTGGGCCAAGGCGCGGCTTTGATGATGACCGTGGTCCCAGGCGTGGCTTTGATGATGACAGAGGTCCTCGTAGAGGCATGGATGACTCCAGGGGTCCCAGGCGTGGAGCTGATGATGACTGGGGCCCCAGAAGAGGAGATGATGACAGAGGTGGAAGGAGAGAGAGAGGCATGGATGATGGGCCACGTCGTGGTGGTGATGACGCCAAACCCTGGAAGCCCCTGGGCAGACCTGGTAAGTCTGTAGCCAGTCAAGTGCCGCTAACTAACAGTGAAGTCTTGTTATCCAACAGCCAGGCAGCAGCTCTATGCTTGAATGTGAAGCCTTAATAAAATGATGATGATGGGTGCTTCTGATGTAGGTGGCTGGCGTGAGCGGGAGAAGGCCAGAGAGGAGAGCTGGGGACCTCCTCGTGGTGGCCCTCGTGATGATGGAGATGACAGTGAAGGAGACGAACGATCCAGCGAATCCTTCAGAGACCGTCGTCCTCAGAGGTGGGGCTAATAGATCTATGCCAGTATGCTGAATTATATATTGTAATAGTACAGAGCATATCACAGTTGCTTTTCCAAGTAATTGTTGGCACGGTTCATAATTAGTGTCACTGTGTATTCACAGAGAGGAAAATAGCTGGAGGAGAGGAGGCACTGATGAGGGGAGCAGCAGCTGGAGGGAGTCTCGGAGAGAGGACGCAGACCGCGATGATCGGCGTGATCGTGATGATCGGCGTGACCGCGATGATCGTCGTGATAGAGACCGCCGCGATAGAGACCGCCGTGATGATCGTGAACACAGAGGCCCACCCAGAGATCCTGATGATGGTGAGCAGAGCATGAAACAAAAAATATATTTTTTTAGAAAAATATATGCTCATGATGAATTACATTCAGCAACACAAAGGCGTACGTGTGGCAGCAGAATTTGGGACAGATAGACTGCACATGTTTTGTGTCAATCCCATCATGCAATGTGCCACAACTAATGAGGTTAGAAACTTTGGAGCATTATGGATGGAAAAATAAGCCGGAAGAGCCTCAAATTGTTGAGCAGATGAAATCGTTTATTAAGTTTGAATGGGAAACCTTTTGCTTCTGAAACTACTGCAGTTTATCAGTTCTCAGACTCTTATGTTGTTTAAAGTTGTGAAAAGAAGACTAATGATGCAACGCAAACATGACCCTGGTTTTTATGTTGCTACCATCAAATCCAAGAGAAACGTATCTAAAAATTCCGTTTCAAGTTAATTGAGGGGTATTTTCTTGTAAGAAAACTTGATGTGCAAAATCACTGAATTCTGCTTTTATATACCTTTTTATAGTGTCCCAACTTTTTCAGAAATAGGTCTACATAATTAGTTAGGCTTCAGATTTGTTTAACATACACCCAGATTTATGGCAAGGAGATAAAACACTTTAGAAACGTTCTTTTTCCACTGACGGACTCCATATAGATCCTCTTAGTCCAGGGGTCCCAAACGCACCCGGCCCCGCCCCCTACTTCCTTTAAGTTACTTTTTTGACATTTCACTTTCCCCTCCAATTAAGAGGAGCGAAATGTCCAAAAAAGTAACTTAAAGGGGCAAATTGTCTTATATTTTTGACATCAAATCGCGGACCGGAAGTAGGGGGCAGGGCCGGATGCGGCCATGGGCCGCGAGTATGAGACCCCTGTCTTAGTCGGTACCCCAACACTCCATCCTCCCTAGAGTAAGTTGGGTCTCTTGTGGGTATGTGAAGATGCTGTATGTATTAGCCAGCAGAGGGCACTGTGTACCCATTTAATGCCTGCTCTGCTCTAGGTTTTTTTTCTTTTAAAAAGATGCCAACCAGTTTGGACACATAAGAACATCTGGACTTGTACATAAAGCTTTTCTTGCTTGGATATGTCCTACTGACCATCTTTGTTTCCAGGAGGTGGTTCTTGGCGTCGTGGAGGTGACGATAAGCGCGAGGAGCATGACAAGGACCATCACAAAGACCGGGAACGCGATCGTGACACTGATGGAGAAAAGGGCTGGCGTACCGACAAAGAGATCCCTCGCCGCACCAAGAACGAGACAGATAATGATGGTTGGACCACCGTTCGCCGCTGAGCATCAGCTCCTGCCTGATTCAATAAAATGGATTAAAAAATAAATAAATAATAATCTTAAGTACCACATCACCCAGTTGGCCGCAGTGGTTAAAAATGCGTTATTCCTTTGATTTATTTGTAGAATGTAGTTTTCCTGGGGATTTATTTTATCTTTATTTTGACCTCCTGCAGTTTTGATCCAGAAGTTCCTGACCCTTCTAAACACCATTAACCAATGAACTTGAGTTCACTTAGGCCTCAGTGAAGCATTATACTAACCCCCAGTGGTTAGAAATGTTTTTACCTTAGTGAAGTTAATCTGACTTAAGTGAAAACCTATGTACCTGCTCCAATGTTTAATGCAAACTCAGTGTACCACCAACTGCCTCTTTGAAGTGACTGTACTTTGCATAGATGTTCTATTATGGCACAGATCTACTACTCCTATAACAGCAGTGACTAGGAATCTGTCACCTGCTTCAAATTGTTAAAGAACTAGTGGAAATTACATTTTGATGTGCATGTTTAGAGTATTCAAATGATCCAGCTTCATATCCAGTGTGTGCTTCTATCTTGCTGCAATCAATGGTATCACACCAGGTTGCATGTGTACAGATAAAGCATTTATTAATAAAGATATTGCTCACCAGGGATATGTTTACTTTGTTTTTAAGGGGATATTAAAAAAATGTTTGTTCTCAGCTTTGTCAAGCTGAGAAGAAGATAATCTTGTGAATGGACATTTTAGAAAACACCTGATTGCAAATACGTTTTAATATTGAATTCACAATAGGAGTAAAGCAGCGCTTCAGCGTGATGACACTTCCTCATAACTAAAAGAATATGCAGGTATATGTGATTTTAATTTTGGTTGTTAAATCAATCCCATATCACTGAAATATCACTCCTAATGTATAAGCAACAACACATGGGAATGTTGCATGGAGACCCAGAACTGGCTTCTTTGGCTCCCATGGAATTTCTTGGAATTTGAAAGCTGTCTCCTACTGTCAGACTGAAAAAACTGAAACATGTATATACCCTCATTTTTTGGAGGAGTCAGCCTGCTGGCCTGGCTCACAGGATAATAATTTGAAACTGCTTGTGAAGGCTATGACCCTTGGGTGCTGGTGAGCTGAACTTTTAGGAAAAACTCTCTTTCTGTAACCACTAGATGTCGGTAAAACACCAGAAAGAGGACGCGTCACCGTGTGAAACCGGGAAGCGTGTTCATGCCTAAGATCATCAGTTAACTGAGGGTATAAAACTCAGGAAAAAATATCAACAAGCAGGAGGTGGTCAGAAAGGAGGCAATTACAAAACCAGTAACATGCTGCTGAAGCTGTAAAGTAAGAAAACACCCTCAGCACTGCGGGACTTGGTTGTCCCACATCAACAAAACGGCTTGGGATTTTTGAATTTGGCTGACCTGGGCCGATTTGAGCTACAACAACAACAACAATAATAATAATAATAATTATTATTATATGAAAAGTGACGTTTTGGCTGACGTTTAATACAAAAATGAACGCCTGAACTGATTAAACGATTTGAATTAAAAACACGGTAAATATCCAACTGTCGGAGATTCCTCCAGATATTGTAAATAATAGACTAGAATCTGGATTTTAACATCTTAAACTGAATGCATTATGCGTGTGCTGTATGAGTGTGAGTATGTTGGTGCTCTGACAGCCCACAGAAACCCTTGGAGTGCCTTTGTCTTTAATTAATTTATTTTTTTAATTTATTTAAAGGCCACATTTAATTTCAGGGACATTTAACCGCATAAATGAGTAGTATAGCCTAAACTTCATGTGAGTAATAATAATAATAATAATAATACACTGCAATATTTTTAAAAATTAAACGTATTTAGTAATAAACCTTCCTTGAAACATTTTTAAGCTTTACAAGAGCGACAAAAAGGGGGGGGAAAGCATAAAATTATGAAATAATGCACAAATACTGAAATAATGCGGTAATACACATTTCCTAATTTCGGGGCTGCATCAGTTCGTTTGTAAGCAGCCTGCGCGCACTCTAAGGTGTGTATTATTTCTTTATGAAGGCCCCCGGTGCGCGGCCATGGCTGCAGCTTCGTGCTGCTGCCGTCAGTCACTGATCTCCACACAGGAGTGACAGGCTGCACTTGCATAGGTACACTACTCTAATAAATAGCTCCGACTGGCTGACACGCAGCGACTCGTCAGTATTATTGAATGGTGACTGTTTCCCTGTCGTGTCCCACACACTTGATAAAAACCTCTAAATCTCAGCTGAAGCGCCCTTGCGTCCCCGCTCTTCCATTATTCTGCAGAACTGTAACAGTGTCAGTGCAGAGTTTATACTAATGCTTATACTAGAATCAGGAAAAATGAAAACAAGCAGCAACGGAAAAAAAGAAGCATTTTCTACAGATGTCCAGTCATAAAAACAAAACAAAATAAAATAGAAATAAAATGGAAAAATAAATTAAATCCGATCTGGGGGCACAAATAAGCGGGTTGCTAAGAAATTATCCATGCGAATAACATCCATAAGAGACTTAAACAGAGCTGACGTGCTGCGCCACATTGTTTTGCGTATTTTAAAGTAATGAAATCTAGCAGTAACAGCACACACACACCCTCACTTTAAGAAAAAAATCGCTCTGAACCTGTCGCAGGCATTAAATGCAAATAAGCAGGTTACCTTTTCTACTGGTTAAGATGAATGTGTTAAATGTCCTGGAGATATGTGCGCACGAGTGCATATGTGTGTGTGTGCGCGCGCGCGCGCACGCAAGAGGCTCTTCTCTAAACGAATCCGTTCCATGTTGCGCGTTCGAGTCCGCCTCTCCGCGCCCCTGCTTCCCATTGACGCACTTTTTAAGCGTCTTCCCCTTCTCCACCTTAAGGCGAGCAGCAGCGGCAGCGACCAATCACCATGCCATTACAGCCTTCAGAGGAAGCTGTTTATGGGACTGCAGCGCTAATTAGGCTCATGAACTAACAAATCTGCCTGCACGAAGCCGGCGAGGAAAACGATCACATCCATGGATTAGTCTGGGAGTAGCCGAGCACTTTTTATTTTGTCTTTCTCGACACTGCCCGCCGCCCTTTCCCAACTTGTTTACTGCGTAGAAACTTTCCCCTTTTCTTGGGTGTGGAGTATTTTTTAAGCAAGAGCGCCTACGACAACTTTAACCTAAACTGGGGAATCTGGACTATCAGACCATGTTTCAACCTACACCCAAGAGGTGTTTTACTATAGAGTCTTTAGTGGCGAAGGATAATCCTGTACCGGCGTCCCGCTCCGAGGAGCCCATCAGGCCAGCGGCTCTCAGCTATGCAAACTCCGGCCAGATGAACCCATTTCTGAACGGCTTTCACTCCGGCGGCAGGGGCGTCTATTCTAACCCGGACTTGGTTTTTGCCGAGGCGGTCTCTCATCCGCCAAACTCCACCGTTCCGGTGCATCCGGTGGCCCCGCCGCACGCTCTGGCCGCTCACCCGCTTTCATCCTCACACAGTCCGCACCCGCTTTTTGCCAGCCAGCAAAGAGACCCCTCAACTTTCTACCCCTGGTTATTACACAGATATAGGTACTTGGGTCACAGATTTCAAGGTAAGTTGTCAAAGTGCTTGTCAGTGCTGAGTTTTACGCACGAACCACTCAGAGCAGCTTTAGCATTTTTTTTACACTCACTTGCAAAATTGTATAT
>JASGAU010368120.1:0-14529 GCA_030220045.1 Australoheros facetus
TGAACTTCCATCACTATCAGCGAACTGTTTTGGCTAGGAGCTGGCATCTGGCTCCACAATGCCCTGACCCTCTCGTCTCCGTCTGCATTCCCTCCTGCCTCCCCCCCAGCCCCCACCGCACCATATTGCTATCCTGGCTTTAAATGTGCAAATATGCTTTGCTAAGGTGGTTTTTTTGACCTTTTTTTAACCTAACTACCCCATGATGTCTGTTTGTTTCCTTTTTTCTGGGGACTGATTGTACCGGTGGCGCCAGTGTGGCTGCGACTGAGGACACCCATCTCCCTATGTTAGTCTTGTCTGTTTTTTTCTGGATAGTTGTTCTGAACGAAATTTCGTTATATGTACAATGTATGTTTTATGTGTAATGCCAATAAAGTTTTATCCTATCCTATCCTATCCTATCCTATCCTATCCTATCCTATCCTATCCTATCCTATCCTATCCTATCCTATCCTATCCTATCCTATCCTATCCTATCCTGAGTCCCTCCTCAGGGACTCCGTCTTCCCTGCCAGCCACCTGACCTGCTGCTTATGGAGTTCCAACTCCACCACTGGTCACCTACCCTGCTTTCTGAGGGACATGATTTCCACCAGTGGCTGCCTCACCATGGCTGGCTCCCTACTCATTCTCCAGAGGAGTCCCATCTCCTTGGCCACAGGCCACTGGAAGGTCTCTGCCTCCTTTATCGTCAGCTTCCTCCTTGGCCACCTCCCTCCTTGGCCACCTCCATCCTTGGCCACCACCTCTGCTGCCACTGCTGCTGGTGTTGTTGTTGCTGCTGCAGACTGCTCCACCTCCCCAGCCACCTGAAAAGCTCCACCTCTGATGCTGAACCTCTTCCTTGCCCCATTGTTGAGTGTCTCTGTCACACCTGCTGGTCTCCCCCTTATCCCCATCGCCCACCTCTTGTTCAGCTCTACCTCCTTCTCTCGGCTTCATCCCCAGGCTAGCTTCCAGAGAGGTCTTGGCTCTGGTTTAGTGTTGCTCATAAACAGTATCAAGGCTGGATGAAGCTACTGCGATGCTGTCAATTATCAAGATGAGCATTTTAACCATTGCAATATTGGGATTTTTTGTGATGAGGAGGGGTGGGTAAAACTATGACACTGCAATTTCATTAAGTAATGACTTGCTATTGGCAATTAATTAGCCAATAAGCAAACCTCACACAATCCTTCTTTCTGAAACATGCTATGACCAAGATCTGCAAAACAGTCCCATTTCTTTTTGGCCACAGCAGCATTAACTGACAGTGGAGGGTTACCTGCTCTATCACTGAGCCACCCAGGCGTCCAAGTGGCTGAAATTGTCAGTAAACTTATTAGGAAAGTCAGAAAGCCATTTTCTCATAGACATCCATGGGACTGGAAGTCTTTTTAGATTCACATGTACTGCCACCTGGTGGCTAATGAAAACAAATGAAGAATTAAAGTACTTCTGTAAAAGTGTCACTTTCCAGAGCCAGAAGCTACGTCTATCTTTTATACTGTCTTGCTTCAGAAATGTTTTTGCATAAAAAAAACAACATGGTGGCAGCCAAAAAAAGCTAAAACTGAGCCAAGTAGGAAACAGTGTGATGTCGCTAACTGTAGAAACAAACTGTCCAAGAAGTCTCTTACTCCAGTATTAGTGAGTAAAATTCCAATATTTTTATTTTAATGGTACTGATTAGCAAGTATCACGTTGTGTGTGATGTTCCCATACAGTTTATGGTTGCATTTTTTAGCCAAAATGAGCTAATAGCTCATTTTGCTAATAGCTCAATAGCTTAGTACTACACCTTCATTTTCATCCAACTATGGTCACTTCTGGCTCTTCAAAAAGCAACAGCATGCTAACGACCAAAATACTAAAGTCAAGGCCAGAAAACAAATTTCAGAAAGCAATAAGTGATGTCACAGTGGCCATGTCCATCTTTTATATACAGGCTATAGTGGTAATGCACTTATGTCTCATATTTCACTGAGTTTAGTTTGTTTCCAAGAGTTTAAAATAACATTTATACCACAAACTGTGAGTTTGTGCATATGTAAGCAAAGAAACACAACCTGTTTACTACAGCACTGTGATGCCTTTCCACATAAACAAACAGTTATTATGTAATCATGACAGGAAGCAATGAAAATAGGAAACTGAATCATCCTGACTGCAGTCTAATCAGGAGCTGTGAACATGAGTAACTCTCCCAGAGCGCGAAGCCCTGACTGGAAGAATGAATCCATAAGATGACAGAGAGTAATCGTCCCCCTAAAGCCGCTCTACAGGCGACGACTAACCTTCTTGATCTCTTTAAGTGTTCACATCCAATTAAGCAATAGTGCATCATCGTGAATGCTGTTAAAGTCAATCTCTGTGTTTCTTTTCGTTTTAGAGCCATTTAAAAGCAGGAAAAAAACTCCCCTCTCTTTCCCAGAAAATGGTGCATGTTCACTTGGGCAGAAGGATCTTATTTAAAAGCCAGTGCCAGGGCTGCACTCCCCTTTGAGAGTCACACACAAAGCTTAAGAGGATCACACGATACTCAGGATGTGTTTCTTTCTTTGCTTTCGTCTCGGGGGACTGTACAGACAAATGGCTGTGTGATCCAGAGTCTCCATAGCAGGTAATGGTAGCTTTTTTTTTTTTTTATTTCTGAATAAAAACTGCTCTCTATATATAAAGATCTCACCCATCTCTTCAATATTTCATTCAAATGCAACACACAGTTTATTATCGCTTGACATTGTTTTAAAGTATGAAAATAACAATATTGAAAATAAATAACAATAAATAATAATCATAAATGACATTGTGATTTTTCATTGACCACCGATGTACCACAAAACAATGAAGTTTCTCTTTGCATGTTTCCTCTGCTTCTTATCCTGCTGATATGAAGCTTTTATTTTGAAACGTAACACTTCCTAACATAACTCCACGATAACGACATGTTTCTTTCATTTCAGTTGAATTTCTCACCCCAAAAGGCTCAAATTAAACTAAAGCAGCCACTCTTTTACAAGTGATGGTTAACAGTATGTGAAATTCAATTATTTTATATAATTTGACTTTTTAAAAATCATAACCAGAGCTCACACATCACCGACAAGGGATTAAAAAAAAATCATAATTTTAGGGTGACAAAAAGAGGAGGTTCATATAGAATTTGTTCATAAAAATGCACAGGTGCTAGGCATACTGGTATCATAGGAATGTGGACTGGGAGTTGCTGATCACATGGAAAATGTGCCCATATGATTTACAGTGTGTGGTTTGTGTTTTTGGTTTCTATTCACGGATGTTAACACCCCTTCCCCTCCCCTCCCACTCTGGTATTTATATATTTACATCAGTAAATACAGTTACTGCAAATGTTCAAATCAATTGAACGCCACAGAAAGTCATGAGCTGTGAATGAGAATGGACACCGTCCTTCCTGGCTGGCTGGTGGAGAGGCAAAAATATTAAGTCTCTTAGTTCAGCTGAAGAGTTTTGTTCCCAAAAAAAAAAAACTTTTAATGTGAAGTCACTGAGAGGAGGAGCGGGTCTGGCTATGAATAAGTGTAAAACATAATCATTTTCTTTGTTTTTTTATAGTGATGGTGCGTTTTGTAAAATAAACTGTCATGCTTTTCATTTAGTTTGCTATTAAATTAGTGATAAATTGAGCACAGCACTGTTTTAGCTACACAGTTGATGGAAGGCACTGTGCAGCCCACCTCCATCCTAGCTCTTCCTTTTTATGTTGCTTCTGACTCAGTTCAAGTCTCAGTGCTTTTGTGCATGGTCCCTGACAATACAAATATACCTAAGTAACTCACTTATGACCACTGACAAGTCAACGCTGAACACATGGTTCATTCACTGTCACTGCACAGTTTTATACTTTGTGAAAACCTTTGCAAAAAAAAAAAAAAATGGTGGATTAAAGTTCAGACATGACCACTCAGCCAAAAATAATCCTGGTGTTTACATCATAGGACACAGATTAAGCCAAGGACACAAAAAGGAGGAGCACTGAGGGAGGTGGCTTGCAAAGTGGCTTGCAGGTTAACGGCAACTATTGGCAGGCTGAAGCAGTGAAAAAGTGAGCCCTCAGAGATTTACTGATAGGACGTGTGAAAGAGTAGCATGTGGGCTGGCACTGAGATCAATGAAAGCTTGACTTCATGACCTGATCTAATATTACGCTCCATTTGATTTAAAGCTGTACAGATTCAGCGTTCTGTGGGTCAAACTAATGTCACTCATACTGGTCCTGTAGCTCAGCAGCAAACAGAGCAGCTAAAGTGAGGTTTATGTTTCCCTACATTCATCCATCGCTGCAGGTATTACACCGATTATGTTCAGACAGAGTCAAAACTTTTTAGGTTTCTGTGAACACAAAAGCTGGATTTTTTTATTTAGCGACACTAAAATAAGATGTGATTCCAGTTGCCTTTCTGTTACTGCACACGACATTCATAAAAGCAGCTAGAAATAAATGTGTGCTGCCACGTGTCTGTGTTTGCTCACACATCAGCTATCATAACTCTATATGACAATATTATGTGTTTACAGCTTGTCTGGCTGCCCCCCAAAGGCTCCACGATTTTAGGTTAAAGTCAGTTTGGATAAAATGATGGAAACATGTGAGAAACATGCATCATTAAAGTGGGTGCACTGAAAGCAAAATATGCTGTGTGTGTACTTCCTGAGGTAACACATGCATCTTAACTGGTTTGACTTCAAAAAGGTCCCAAACTGGCAGCCAGAAGTAAAAATCACAGCTCAAGAGACCCCCAAGAATCCCAGGGAGGCTGAAACTGAAGGAGGTCTATATCTTAGCCAAATTCAGGTCGGCCCACGTGATTTGGAGTTGGTCCAAATGCAGCCAAAGTAGGCCAAAGTGGGCCAAATCTGCACACAAAAACTGCCAACTATTACTAAGCCAGATCTGCAAGAGCATAGGTGGTCAACAGAAAACAGGAGTGAGATAAATTAGGAGAAGGGTCACGCATCATATAACTGAATAGAAACTTTTGTTACAGGTTACAATTTAAAAAAAAAATGCACCTAAATGTTGTTTCAGCATCACTGCAGAGATGGCTGAAGAAGCACATTTCACTGAGACTGAGTTAAATAGCAGTATAGACTCATGTCAGTGTTTCAGTAATGAATCTTTGTCTGTTTGGGGTCAGACTGAGATGGTCTGTGGGCCAGTCCTGGCCTTGTTTGGCCCCCGTGTGAGCTAGAGCCAGGAAGTGATTAGTATTACTCAGCACAGTAGTGGGAGGGGCGATGGGTAGCCATACATAGAAATCTATGAAGCTGAATAGAATTCACTTATACAACACATTTCAGCTCAGGGTTTTATCATAGAGGAAGCAAAAGACTGGACAGCTAACCCTGCAATTACTTCAGTTAGATTAAATTTTATATAGATCGTTCCACCTCATAACAAGAGTGGACTCAGGCTTCTTTCCACTGAGTGTGAAGTGCTCTACTGGGATAATGTGCTACTATGAGGTCTTTCAGATACGACGGGGCCTGATTATTCAGGGATCAGTACATGAGGAGAAGCATTTTAAATCCAATATGTGGACGAACACCTCCATCACCTCAGCCATGGCCACCCTAAACCTCCCTAATTATCACATATCCACTAGTCTGTTTAATCTGTGCATCAATAGAAACATAAACATGACGGTTTGTGCTTTAAGTGAGAGTTATGCCATGCAATTATTCTGCAGTAAAAAGCTGCTTTCACTCTGTATGCTCAGCTGAACTCAAAATGAGAACTGATTTGAAACTAGCTGACTGGCTGAGCCACCTTAGCCACAAAAATGACTGAGTGGGGTCATTTACAACCCCGTTTGATTTTACACTGGAATAAATTGTTTTAAAGGCTAAATTATGTCTATATAATATTGTACCATGTTTTCTTTACTCTGTTCTAAGCTAAGAAATTATGGGAGTTAAGCTGACTCTTCTCAGCTGTTTTCTTTGCCACTTTGGACTTCTGCAGCACTAAATCTCACTGCTCTCGGTCTGTTGGCCATGTGTCACTCCAAAACATCACAATATAGTAATTAGAGGTGGAAACTTACAATAAAAGCAAAGTCTATAATGTTAAAACTGACACTGCCATCCCAGTGAGCCAATTCCTGCAAAAAACAATGATCACAACGACACATGAAAACATAAATGACCCAGCTCGATCACATGGAGGTTACTAAAAGCTGTAAAAGTCTCTGTTTTCTGGAACAAAACTCCTCAGGTAGGAATTACGGAATGTGTTTAACTTTCCTGGAAAGTCCAGAAAGCAGCGCGAGTGCACCAAGCTGAGAACAGAGGAAGAACGCACAACATCAAATAAACAACACTAAAACCCGACAGCTGTTTGAGAGAGAAAAAAAATACGAATCTGAAAATAAAACTCAAGATGAGTAAGGACTTCGTCACTGCCTCCTGTTAGCACAGGACTCTGTGAGATGGAATCCAGTTCAGTCAGTCCAGGCGCATAAATCCTCAACCGTGATGGAGCAAAAAATTAAAGTGCCAGCGGAGAAACAACAGACAATTAAACAAGTACTGTACATTCAAACTCCAGTACACACTCATCAGCCTGGTCACGTGTATCTTTTTGATCCACTAACCTCCCATTTCGCAAAGACTGCACTGTCCTCTCCCGCCCATACCCATCCATTTTCTCCTGAAAGTCTGTGTAATGTCCCTCCTGAGGTTTAGGAGACTGATGCAGCCTCTCTGTAGCTCTCTAGCTGCAGAAAGTGTTTTAGTGTTACTCCAGTGATGTGGCAGAAAAGGATGACAATGACAGCTGGAGGTTTCTCCCAAAGCGAGCACATGTAGGACAAAGCTGACTTCCTCTTTCATAGCGACGTGGACTGCTTGATGCTGTGAAAGCTGACCCGTGAAGGTGAAGTGGGGATGGACATAGCCTGGGTCATCCTGGCTCGGATGGAGTGCTGCTCCTGCCATCGGTGGAACCGCTTCCTCACAGCTGAGCGCACCTGTCAGCAACAATGACAATAAACCCCAGGATTACCTGTCAGCTGATTGATCATTCTGCTGAAATGATTTATTTACACACTGGCTACAGCGCTATTAACAAGGTAAAGAGTAAAGTTTGGGTAGCTGCTCTGCATTGTGTTGTCAAACGACAACACAATGGAAAGACTTCCTTAAATAACTTCTGACAGGCATCTGCTGTTTTGAAATGTAGTTGAAACATTACTACAATTGGACTCATATACATTTTGACAGAAGCGCGCACGCACACACACACACACAGATGTAATAAAAAATAAAGAAAAAACACCAGTGGTCACTGAAATACTGTAAGTTCAAACTGACTAAAGCAATAAATAAAAAATTTACTGAAAATGAACTCGTGAAAATCAGACATTGATTTTGAATTGTGGTTCAACAGAATTATTTAAAAACAAACTAATGAAAGTGGCCTTGACAAAAAATTATGGCACTCTCAACTCAATATTATGTTGCACAACCTTCTGAGGCAATCACTGCAATCAAGTGATTTCTGTAACTCTCAGTGATACTTCTGCACCTGTCCACAGGTCTTCCATTCAGTCCATTCAGGCTCAAACAGAAATAGATGGTTTGGTCTGACCTTGGAGTTGACCTCTAATCTCTTTGGAACTTCTTTTGGGCTTCTTGGTTACATTCGTATTATCCATCTCTTCAGTTTGTCACCAGCTTTCCTCTTGTGACCACATCCGGGGAAGTTGGCTACAGTCCTGTGGACCCTAAACTCCTGAATAATGTGTGCAGCTGTAGTGACAGGAACATCCAGCTGATTGGAGATAGTCTTATAGCCTTTAATTGTCTATCTCATCTCCTCAGAGTGCTCTCTGCTCAGCTTTCTGTGGCCCATGTTCAGTGTGGTACACACCATCATACCAACCAGCACAGTGACCACTGTCAGCCTTTAAACAGGCAGACTGACTGATTACAGGTTAGAGGACACCTGTGATGCCAAATACAGTTTAGTCTAACATTTAGTCTTATGGTGGATGTATTTTCAGTCTTTTATTTTCAATCTTTTTCTAGGGGTGCCATCATTTTTTGTCCAGGCCAGTTTCATGTATTAAAATCTGTGCAAAACTCTTGAGTCACCCCCTCATTTCTTTATATTTTCCTTCCAAGCAGCCACACTGAGCTCTCCAGGCATCATGAAGGTCTTTCAGGGTTTTTCTTTGGATATTGGCTACTTTTTCACTCATTTTCAGTGAAGTCCTTGTACCTGACCATATTTAGAAGTTTTTGACCCACTTAGCTCTGACCTTCAAATCATTCAAGCATAAAAAAGGCTCCTAACTCAGGGATGAACCAGTGTTGTGTCGACATATAACAGACAATGTAGCAAAGAACTTATTTTAAATTGTATCTGTATTACCTTTTGCAGCCTTATACAAAAACACATAATTTCTTCCCATACTTTTTGTTTCATCTGTGAAAAATGCCAAATATAAAGTTTGACAGGAATAAAATAGTATTTTTGAACCAACAGGTGATTCAAAGTGCTATTAGCAGAAAACTGCATGGTGTGCAGTGTGTCCTTAAAAAACTGAGAAAACTGGACAAGAAAAAGAAAAAAGTGTCAGGTCTAAAAACCGATCTCAAGCAGCTGAAAACTGAAATCATCAATTATATATGGAGGAGATCAGGCCAAGCCAGTGAGTGTCTGCAGCCATTTGTTACCCCAATAGAGCACTTTGCTCTCAGACTGCTGGCTTACTTGTGGTTCCTCAGATAATTAAGAGTAGAATGGGAGGCAGAGCCTTCAGCTTTCGGGCCCCTCTTCTGTGGAACCAGCTCCCAATTTGGATTCAGGAGACAGACACCCTCTCTGTTTTTAAGATTAGGCTTAAAACTTTCCTTTTTGATGAAGCTTATAGTTAGGGCTGGATCAGGTGACCCTGAACCCTCCCTTAGTTATGCTGTAATAGGACTTGGCTGCTGGGGGTTCCCATGATGTACTGAGTGTTTCTTCTTCATTCACCTCTTTTTACTATGTTTATACCCCACTCTCCATTTAATCATTTATTATTATTAAGCTCTACTCTCTTCCAGACTGTGTCTTTTGTCCTGTCTCTCTCCCCTCAGCCCAACAGCAGATGACTTCCCCTCCCTGAGTCTGGTTCTGCTGGAGGTTTCTTCCTGTTAAAAGGGAGTTTTTCCTTCCCACTGTCACCAAATGCTTGCTCATAGGGGTCGTTTTGACTGTTGGGTTTTCTCTGTAATTATTGTAGGATCTTTACCTTACAATATAAGGCGACTGTTTGTTGAGATTTGGTGCTATATAAATATAGCTGAATTGAATTTAATCTGTGAAGCACGGTGGAGGCGCTGTCATGGTTTGGGCTACATTCAGCCAGTGCTGTTGGAGATGTTGTCAAACTTGATGGAAATTTAAATTCCAAAAAGTACCATCAGATTTTGATCCACCATATAATAACATCTGGAAAGCCTCTGATTGACAGCAGCTTCATTTTTCAGCATGACAATGATCCCAAACACACTGCTAGTTCAGTAAAAGCATCCCTGGATATAAAAACACACAGGTGAACTCAATCAGTCATAGACTGGCCTCACCAGAGCCCAGACTTCAGCGTTATTGAAGCAGTGTGGGATCAGTCTGACAGAGAGCAAAAGGCAGAAACATCCAAAGAAGCCTGGAGAACTATTCCTGAAGACTGCTTAAAGATATGACAGAAAGCTGCCTCAGAGAGTTCAGACTGTGCTGAAGAATAAAACTCTCTTATGCCTAATGTACTGTATTTCCATGTATGTTTGCACATTTCCATAAACTGCTGCACATATTTCCCATTTTCTCAATATATTAAAAAAAACGTGTGGTGGCTAAAGACTTTTGCACAGTACTGTATATATGCATATAACAGTCTCTACAGTGTACAGTTGAATTTATGGATCTCAGCTCATATGTTTCATATACTATATGGTGACAACTTGCTATAAATTATTTTAATGATGATTAAAACGGGGCCCTCCACTCTCATCACTCCAAAAATCAATCGCCCCATTTCTGTCCACCTCCATAATCTCAATATTCTTAGCTTTCTCTAACCTAAAAGATGAACCACAGAGCTTTATTTTAACACACATTATATTTTACAGGGCAAGTTATCAAATAACTGACCACCATTGTGTTTTCCTCGAGTCATGTGGCGCAAAGTAGAATCATTTCATCCTCAACACATGTTTTTGCTCCAAATGTTTTCCTTTTCTCCTGAATGTGACCGCGAGTATCCTTTGTTCATGTCTTTCACTTATTGCCCCTGCTTTTCCCTGCTACCCTGAGCCTGTAACAAAACACTAAATCGATACCCTCTGTAGGCTGCACATGCTGCTTAAGCCCACAGTTCATGATGAGACAGTCATTCATCATTCAGTCGCTATCACAGTGTGGGACGGCACCAAAGGGCAAGCAGTCAGCTGATATTACATCCACAAGCGAGTGGAGGAATAACTCGTTAGGTAATGATTGTTCTGTCAAATGAGGCTGTGCTCTGAAGCTAAATCAGATTATGATCCTACAGCTTTACCTTTGTGCCTAGTTTGTGGCTCAGGTGGCACTGTTATGGTCTATTCAGCAATAAAGGTATTGATTGAAACTTTGGAGACCATAATAGAGCAGTCCATCTAAACACTGTGATGTACCGAATTGCTCCTCTCGAGCTAAAATCATTAGCTATTTCTCAAGCATGTTCCTGCTATGAGGGATGAGATTCTGCATGAACACAAATTTTATGAGATTTTCAATATTTCTTTGCTATTTTGGAAACAGGTTTTTCAAACTTACAGCCTCCAGGGCTGAAAAATAAGGGTGGAGCTGCAGTCCCTCTAACGGCCACTTGAAGCTGTCTTCAAAAGTGAGTCAGTTGCCACAGATTCCCACACTAACATGTCCAAGTTTACAGCAGGAAACACACATGATTACAGCCTGGTACAAAGAACATATTTGGCCTCTTTGGATTGTTTCTTCCAGCAGTACAGCAGGTGATTCTTTTAACAACTCACCCGTTTTATTGTGTTAAGGTTTAAATTGATGACAGGCATGTCTACTATAGACTGTATAAAAAAGATGGATGTAGCCACCATGACATCACCCACTGGTTTTAGACTCCCTATTTTTTGAATGCTGACATTGGCATTTTTGTTTTTTTGGAAACAAAAGTGACCTTATTTGCCTGATAAGATGGCGCGTGAGCTACACGGTTTGGTAGTAACCTCGTGTTTTCTGGAACGAAACCACAGCAAGTTTGGCAAGCATTCATACGGTATATGGGTTCACAGACACACAGAGGCTATTTAGTGCTAGGAAACAGACTAATACCTCTTGGACTGTCTGTACCACACAGTGAGTGTCAGATAGTTCCTTTAAAAATGCTCCAAAATGCAAGATGGTTGAGACGTTCAGTTCAATTTGACAGAACGCTCATAACTAAACCCCTAACTTACAGCATCCATGCCACCAAGTTTAACCCTTATCAAAATATAAAAGGGGGAGTTATAAAAATCCACTGCCTTTACAGGTAGAAATGAGCTCCAAATTAGATCAACACGTGGTTTGCAATAGACTGCAAACATGTTTATTTGTGCTGTAAAGTTGAACATTTTAATATCAGTGGATATAGGGATTGACTCACTTTTGGAACCAGACTCAAGTGGCCATTAGAAGAACTGCAGTTTTGGGCAATTCATAGGTTGCCACTTTGCCAATTTACGTCACTGAACTGACGGCCCTCTCCATCATGTCTGTGGTTTTGGTGCTTTTTGGAGCATGCTAGAAGAAAATATCTGAATAGCTTGCTTGAATTAGCTGATGACATCTGGCTCCAAAAGACCAACATAACTAAAGTGCTAATACTGGGGCTGATACTGTGGAGTCTAAACTAAACTAATGGTGTGGACTACCTGTCAGTCACAAGGTGATGATGGTCTTTACTGGGAGAACTGTCAGTCAAATCTGATAAAGATTACACCCACACAGTCCTGATGACTTGCCTTCAGTTTTAATTCCCAAGTATGAGGCTAAGTCTCCAAACATTCACCCTGATTAGCAAATACCAAATTTAACACACAAAAATTAGAACATCTTCTCTAGAACCTTTGGCTCAGTCAATCCGCACGTCTGATTTTATCACCCCCCATTACCTTGTGTGGGACTAAACATCATATTTCACTATATGCAGATGACATTCTTCTCTATATAGGAAATGCACAGGAGTCTATTCCTAACATTCTATCAATTTTAAAAAATTTGGTGACATATCAGGCTACAGGATAAATTGGACTAAATCTGCATTTCTATCCTTGAACCAATGAACCACTGAAAGCCATATCACTGACATCTGACATACCAGTGGTTAATAACTTTAAATCCTGGGCATCAGTGTTTCAGCATCCTTGCAGAAGATAGTCAAGGTTAATTTTGAGGATACCCTTGTGCGGATCTCCAGTGATCTTGAAAGCTGGTCCTCATTGCCAAACTCTCTGAGATCTCGCATATCTATTACTAAAATGAATGTACTTACCAGATTAACTTTGTAAGCTCAATGTTGCCCTTGCCTACTCCAACTGGTTGTTGGCATAGATCACGTGTGATAACTAAATTTGTCTGGAATGGTAAGCACCTCCTTATTAGGTTATCTACGATGCAGAGAGATAGAGTTGATGGGGGACTTTCTCTTACAAATTTCAGATTATATCACTGGGCATTCACCCTACAGCCTTTGATTAGTTGGTACAACAATAAGACAGAGTTTTCGTGGTGGGCATTAGAGGAGATTCTGGTTCTCCCACTTAAGCTACAGAAAGTTGTATTTGCTAATGTCAAGCAGTGTAAAATACATTTTGGCCCGGTTATATCCCACCATATTGCAGTCTGGAGTTTGTGGTATTTTATTTAACTGGAAACCTTATTCGCCTATTTTTAATAATCATGGTCTTTTAATTGACAAGCACCCAATTAAGATTGGTCAATGTCGGCATTGCTATGACAGGGGCATTCACCCTCTTGGCAATATGTTTGATGAAGGGGGCCTGTATTCCTTTCTACCTTTTTCTTTTATCTGCAGCTGCGGACTGCCATGAAAACCTATGGTTTCCCAGGTGGCTCCACTTAGCAGTCACACACTACTTGAAGTTTTGTGTGGGACTCGAGGATATAGTGGAACAGTTTCCAGATTATATTGTTATATTTTGAGAGGAACATACCTTCCAGTGCCAGTGGATTCACAATGGTGCACAGATATTTTGGACCTCAGTCCTAGTTTTGACACTAATTTTATACATAGGACATATATGACTCCACTAAGACTTTGTAGCATGAAACTTAAAGTGGGCCCAAATTGTACATATTGCACCCTGGATACAATAGGCACCTTTTATTGTATGGTATGGGAATGCCCTGGAGTGTCTGCGTTCTGGAGGGTAATCATCGAAGGTTTGTCTACTTTATTACATATTTCTGTTCCATTTTCCCCATCTGTTTTAATTTTAAATTAAAACTGCATAAGGCTCAGAAACATGTGCTTTTAGCTGGTTTGACAGCTGCTTAAAAGCTGATTGCCACAATGTGGAAACTTGGCTTGCTAACGCGGCGGCAATCAATCAATAATATTACCCGGACTGCACACTTTCATCTCAGAAACATTAATCGTCTCTGCCCCTCCCTCTCCCCGCATACTACCTCCATCCTTGTTCATAGTCTTGTTACCTCCAGTATTGATTACTGTAATTCTCTTCTATTTGGCCTCCCTCTCAAATCCCTCCATAAGCTTCAAATGGTTCAAAATTCAGCTGCTCGCATTATCACTAAAACCTCCTCATTTCACCACATCACCCCAGTCCTACAGCAACTGCAATGGCTCCCAGTTCAATTCCGTATTCAATTCAAAATTTTTCTGAATACATTCAAAGCCATCCACAACCTGGCCCCTCCCTATCTATCTGATCTTCTTCTCATTGCCTCCTCCTCCTGCATCCTTCGTTCTTCCTCTTCCATCTGCCTTAGTGTACCCCCTGCCCGCCTCAGCACCATTCGGAACAGAGCTTTTTCTCGCTCCCCGACTGTGGAACTCTCTCCCGCCTGACATCCGTAATATTGACTCTCTCCCTGTCTTCAAAGCACAACTCAAAACTCACCTGTTTAAGATAGCCTACTCACTTTTAGTGCCCTTTAGTTTAGTTTGTTTGTAAAGTGTCCTTGGGTGTTTGAAAGGCGCTTACAAATAAAATGTATTATTATTATTAATGGCCACTCACTTACATGGATGTTGCTTATCTTGAAGGCCGAATCCCTGGTGCTAAAGAAGATGCAGTTAAACTTTGGCCCCAAATAGTGGAGGATCTTAAGGCTTTATTGTATTGAGTGCCTTCTTATTCTTTGCTCTCTGGTTGCGGGGGGGGGGGGGGGGGGGGGGGGGGGGGGGGGGGGGGGGGGGGGGGGGGGGGGGGGGGGGGGGGGGGGGGGGGGGGGGGGGGGGGGGGGGGGGG
>JASGAU010368126.1:0-15235 GCA_030220045.1 Australoheros facetus
CCAAGGCACTGCTGCAACATCTTGAAGGAAGGCCTGCATATCAAGTTTCTTCAGAGAGCGCTTTGTCACGATCACTGGTGGTCTTTTAGCAGAGCATCCAGAGCGTATACATGCAATAACGCAGTGATCACTCATTTGGCTGAAGACTCCAGATTTGTAGTTAGATGGGGTATTAGTGAGAATGAGATCTATCAGTGTGGAGGATGAGGGAGATTTGAGGTTGGGTCGTGCAGGCTCAGTTATAATTTGGGTGAGGTTTAGAGCATCAAATTGCTGATATCCATAAAGGCAGTTCTGTCAGTATGGTGACCACACTGACTTTAGACAACTAACCCTGTTTCCAAATAAGTTAGAACATTGCATAAAATGCAAATAAATAATTTTAAATATAAAATAAACAAATCGTAATGATTCTCATTTAAAAAAAAATAAACATAAAAAAATCTATTTTGATATTTTATTTCAGAACTCAGGAGACCATCCATACCTATCTTCTGCTGCTTATCCGGGGTAGGGTCACAGGGGTAGCAGTCTAAGCAGAGACGCCCAGACCTGAATATTGAGGCACTCCCAGGCCACCCAAGAGATGTAATCTCTCCAGCACGTTCTGGGTCCTCCTCCCAGTAGGACATGCCTGGAACACCTCATCCAGTAGGTATCCTAGTCAAGATGCCTGAACCACCTCAGCTGGCTCCTTTTGCTGTGGAGGAGTAGCAGCTCTACTCTGTGCTCCTCCTGAATGACTGAACTCGGTCTGAGGAGACCATTTTCCCCCCATTATGTGCCAAATGTCATTATTGGCTGAGAGGTTTGGATTTCAGATGGGCCTGTTTAGTACTCTGACTCTACACAGCCATGCTTTGTAACACTTGCAGAATGTGATTTGGTATCATATTACTGAAATAAGCAAAGTCTTTCCCTAAAAAAAGTTCTGCAACTGGTGACACCAATTCCTTTGGTTAATTACTTTGCATCATTAAACACCTTGCTTATTACATAATTCTCATGTTAGTGGACATGCCAAATACTTTCTTAGATGATAAAGTATATTAATGTAAAACACATTTCTCTGTCATGCATTTTATTTCAAAAGTAGTTGGATACATTTGGCAGTCTTAACTCCAGCTTCTGAAATGAAACTCAAAATGCAAAATAATTTGTTCAGGGGGGAAAAAAAAGTAGAGTCAAGTCATCCAAACATTAACTGTCTACCTTTGTATGATACTGAGGTTACTGTGTACTGATGTGATATTTTGTGTTGAAATCACTGGAATATCATTTGTTTTATTCCAAGTGGAAGCTTTCTAAAAAAAAATTTAACAAGTTTTTTAAATGATAAAGGACAGTTTAGAAATAATCTGCTAATAAGGAAAAAAAAACATTAAATTTTAAGGCTCATTTAATTTATACGTAAACCATGTACATCTCAGCAACAAGAATCCTAGAGTAACATCCAAAGGTAGTGGGATGGTAGCCTATATTGGATTTAAAGAACAGATCAGTATGTTCAGCATCTTATCTAGGTTCTTATGTTTGAAGATGCATGAATCGTAGTGAAAATAAAGGGGGAAAACTAACTACTGAGAAGAACTAGCAGAGCCAAACAGTGCTATCAGCTGTCAGACAAGCAGTACAATTCTGTAGCAGCTTGACTGAAAAGTTTACAAAAGAAAATGTTATTTGTCATTGGGTGGATCACCCTCCCCCCCCACCAAATGCTGCAGTATCAAATGTCCTTGTCTTCCATCTTGGTTGGTAGTTTCCAGAAGCTAGTGTAGTATTCCAAGATTTAGCTAACAGGAACACACTAGTCAAAGATCCTGTCAGAGTCCCAGCAAAGCATGTCAACTGCTCCGATTTCTTTGCTCATTCCAGGGATCCTGTTTAAAGTTATTAGTCATCCTCATCATCTGAGTCCATCACCCTCCGTCTGTTGAACTGTCAGGTACAGTATATTAGAAATGCAATACGGATAAATGACAGAAAAAAATATCAAAATATAAGTGACATTTCAGAGAAACTTACTGTAACCGTCATTTTTTTCTCTGTTTGTTGACTGACTTTCTCTAGGATCTCGATCAAGCCTGACTCTGTAATCTGACAAGAGAGGAAATTTGTTCATTGCTTTTGTGTTATGTAGCAGAATCCCCACAACATACAGTGCTAGAAACATTCAAGGTTAAAGTCGTGGGGAAAAAAAAAAAAAGTTTTCATGGGACTTCATAGAGTCCTGTGATAAACTAAGTACACTGTCACTGCTTTCATAGGAATTAAGAGGGTAAGGAGCAGCCAGGTGCTGCTGATAAATTGTACTTGATTAAATGATGATCTGAAAGTGTGAGCACCTCTGTTTTGACAGTTTGCTGGTCTGGAACATTCAGGTGTGTTAATACAGTGCTACAATCTTTCCAGCAAATTCACCCCAAGGTTGGACTGTGCAATACTCAAGAGAAATTACAAAAAACCCAAGAGCTACATCTCAGGTTCTACGGTCCTCAGTTAGGATGTTAAGTTTAAAACTTCATGACGGTAAAAGATTGAACAAGTACGACTTATTTGGATGTTTGCCAGGAGAAAGCCTATTCTCTCTACAAAGAATGGCTTAGGTTTTAGGTTGCATCTGAAAAAAACAAAGAAACTTCTGGAACAATGTGCTTTGGACATATGAACAAATGGAAATGTTTAGCCATAATGCACAGCGCCACATTTGGCAAAAACTAAAGCACAGTATATCAGCACAAGCACCTCATACCAACTGTCAAGAAACTGGTTGATGGGTGACAATTTGGGTTTGTTTCACAGCCACAGGGCCTGGGCACCTTACAGCCACTGAGTTGACCATGAACTCCTCTGTGTACCAAAGTATTCTAATGCCAAATCTCTCCAACAGCTAAAGCTGGGCCAAACTTGGGTCATGCAACAGGGCAATGATCCCAAGCACATCAGCAAGTCTACAACAGAATGACTGAAAAAGAAAAGAATCAAGATGTTGCAATGGTCCAGTCAAAGTCCAGACCTCAACCTGATTGAAATGCTGTGGTGGGACCTCCACAGGGATGTGAGAAAATGAGAACTTCAAGTTGTTGCTGCTAAAAGTGGTTCTACAAGCTACTGAAACGTGGGATGCACTTAGTTTTCGCAGGACTGCATAGAGTGCTGTGAACCCTTTTTTTTTTCCTTCACATGACTGTACTTTTTCTTACCTTTCCTCCCAACTTTCCAAAACGAGCCATTTGAATGAGATAGTTTTCAACTGCATTTGCCTTTTCTGGTTTCACCAAAGCAAGATTGCTCACTTAAAAAAAACACACAAAAAAACAAACCAAATAAATAAATGAATAAACAAGAGACAGCAACATTAATTTCCAAAGGGGAGTTTCATTGGGCTGAAAGATAAATATTAGACCACACTTACATCTAGCACGGGCAGACTGATCTAGAACTTGAGCCAATATGGAGTTCCTCATTTCTGTTTCTCTGTAATAAAACAAACAAACAAAAAAACTTTATATTGGTCATCTGAGACCAGCTAAAAATAATACATTTAATAAACAATCAAGCAGTAAGAACACTAGGGTGGCCAAGTACACTGACAGTTTTGATATTTACTACAGGATTGCACAAATAATCTAAATTTATACTCATTTACATTTATGGTTTCTCAAGATCAACAAGTCAACAAGAAAGGTAAAACCAATTCTGTCTGGAAACATTTTGGTTTAAAAGAGTCTGGCAAGTATATAAAAAAGGTGTGATATTAATAAGAATCAGCCTCAATCAAATATTTATATATTCATAGTGTTTACAACTAAGTTTTTAATTATATTCTATAGTAATCCCACCGTGGTTTGTAGATACACAAATGTTCTTTGAAGTGAATTAGAATATGAAATAGTCCTTTAAAAGTCCTTTAAAGTAATAAAAGAAAAATTCTGTGCCTGTACTTTCTTTTAAATGAATTACACATCTTACCTTTGTTTGGCCTCTTCTGCTTGCTGATTATTACCTTCCTGAAAGAATATAGGACAGCACTGTTACATATCAATTTTTTTGTGCATTCAGCCAATTGGAGGACAATCTTAATAAGGACAGGGATTTTATTCCATCCAACAGTCCTTTAAAGTTGGTAATGGAGAAAACTGTGTCAAACTAACTTATCACTGTTAAAATTTTGTTTGATGAAACTCAAATTTGTTTGTATTTCAAACTAGTATGCAGTGTTTGCATGCAAAAAATAACTTCATATAGAGACCAGACATTGGGCACTAGCCATTATCAAGGTAGTAGGTATGTGTTCACAAGTGATACTTAACAGGGAGACCAGGTTTGACAACACAAAAAGAAAATAGGAGCAATCTCTTTATTTGTTTTCAAGTTCTTTAAAATTATATTTTAGTTAAATCATAATGGCATCTTGGAAGTATAACTGGTATTGTCTGTATAGATATATCAGCTATATCTAAATATTTGTGGATAGCATAATGTTCATACAGTTTTATCTTTTAATCCAGTTGTGTTTATAACGTGGATTTCACAAATTGGAGAAGGAAAAAAAAACTGATGTCCTCTAGACAATGAAAGTAGGTCCAGTACTCTTTGTTCTGCGCCAATTAAAGGTAGGTGCCGCATTCAGGTAGTCCAGAATGTGGCAGCATGTCTTTGAACTGGTATAAAAAAGCATGAACACATTACCCCAGCCCTGTCATCCCTTCACTGGCTCCCTGTCTGTTTAAGAATAGATTTTAAGATTTTATTGCTTACTTTTAAAGCTTTAAATGGACTGGCACCTTTTTATTTGTCGTCTGAGCTTCTTCACAGTCACACCCCTGTAAGAGCTTTGAGGTCATCTAACCAGCCGCTCTTAAAGCGGCCTAAAACTAGATTAAAACAGAGAGGTGATCGAGCTTTGGCAGCAGCAGCACCAAAGCTATGGAAGGATCTACCTCTCCATATCCACACAGCTCAGATGATGCACACATTTAAATCTTTACTAAAAACACATTTCTTTTCCTTGGCATTTGACTGCAGTGCTACCTCCTTTTAGATGATTCCTTTTTATGATTAAAAAAAAAATTTATTTATTTATTTTATGTTATTTATTGTCTTTTAATGTTTTTATTTGCGTGTAGTTCTTGGGGCTATATATTTTAATGTGCAGCACTTTGGTCAACATTGTTGTTTTAAATGTGCTATATAAATAAACTTGACTTGGACTGACTTGACTAAAGTCAGACTGTTGTATATTTACTGCAAAGTTCCTTTGAATTATTGCAGGTAAATTATGCATCATGAACCCTCAGCATTAAAGTCCAATAATAATAATAATATCCGTTTTTCAGTGTATAACTATTTTCAAAAATAATATCCTTACTCCAGATTAAACAGCCAGCACATTGCTGACTATTTAATGTCTGCACCGTTTCTAATCATTGCTTCGGTGTAAATACGTATTGCTGACAGAAGACAATGTATTAAAGCTACTGACAGTTCAGCGACCACATGTTGTGCTTATTTCAAACTTTAGATTAAAAAAAAAGGCATTCTGAAAAAACTTTTAACCACAACCATCACTCAATTAGTGGTATGTCCAAAAAAAAAATCGTTGCGTTTTGGTCCAGCAAGCCAGCGTTTTGATTTTCAGAGGGGTGTGCGCTGACTAACACGAAGCTAGCTCCGTGGTGATGTTAGCAAACACAGCTAACTGCGGACACAAATACGCGTCATTTGGACATGTGTCTCATGAGTGAGCTGTGTATATCCCTTGAATGAGAGTTAAATAAGGTGAGTTGTGGTATTTATTTATTTTTTTAGCTACACTACTAGCTAGCATCATACTGAACTCAGCATCTCCTTATAAGGCGGGTGAAACCATGCTTTCCAGCCGCTGCTCAGTCCTTACCCCGGGCTTTGCCTGTAGCTCCGCCATTCTCTGCCGCCTAATCGCCTCTAATTCGTCGTCTGCCATTTTTTTATGACAGTAAAATTGACTTAAAAGTCAAAACTTCACCGGGATGGGGTATCGCTGTAAAACGCACACTGAACTCCTATCAGAGGCTAGGCCCTACCTAACTAAGGGGAGGACAGTCGACGTCAGAAAAACAGATCCAGCAGACTAGATCAATCAATCACAGAGTCAGGCTCACTCAGGCGTGTGTTGTATTATTATTCCTCTAATAATCGATGACCACCAAATCCTACTCCTGAACCTATGCAATTACAATTTTTTTTAATTTATTTTTTTATTCTCCCAAGTCTTGGCGATCACTATATCGTTTTCCCAAGAAATCCGTTTTCGCTTTCTCTAAAATACAAGGTTAGGACAGAGTTTTGGTTTCAGTGATGATGACAACGATGACTTAGACTTCAAAGGGGTCATACTGGAAGAAAGATTTCTAAAGAGAAATATATGCAAAGCTTAAGTGTATCTTATAGTCAGTTGTATGATGTATGAGGCTAATTTCTTTTAGGGACAGTGCACATGTAATATGAATTATTTATTGATGTTTCATGTTTCACTTTGAATAAAATACTGATGGTGATTTAGGCAGATGCAAACTTATTTAATAGTTGAGATATTGCACATCTTAAAATAACAGTTTGCAATAGTTGTTATGGTAGACTAAAGCACAGAGTACATGAAAAACAAAATGTTTTTTAAATTGAAAAAAGGATATTATGGCACTAGTAAAACAAAAGAATAACTGAAATGGAGTATTATGCCTTGCCAATATGTGCAACAGTTCACTTGGTGCTATCATGGACATTGTTGGTGGAGTTCTCTCTGCCTCTGTTGTGTCAAACAGCTGACAGATGGAATTGCCTCAGGAGGTTCTTCTTACTTGATCTCTAGCTCCCTCTGTATGTACTGTAAGAGAAACGACTCAAAAGCAGGGGGATATGGTACTTTTGCCCTGGGTCATTTATAGTGAAGACAATCTGCAAAAAACAAACAAACAAACATTACAAGATTAATATTCAAGTGCATACAACAGCTTTAATTGGGATTCAAATTTGCTGATCTAGTCTGAGAAAAAGGTGTTGACACTACAGGCAATTTAAGCACTGACAGCAGAGGATGGTAAGATATCAACACATTCCGTTTTAAGCCTTTTCTCACCTCAACATAGGGGTAAAAGCAGGTCTCTCCCATACTCGCCCAGTACTGAGCAGTCTCAAAATGCATTTTGTACACACCAGATGTAAATGATTGCTTTGTGATAAGTCCTGGGCAGCGTCCGTCATCATTAGTGGTCCTGACCAAACAACATAAGATTGAAGAGCTTTGCACAAAGATGTGAATTTTCCAGCAGTCTTTGAGATTTTCAAATATTTACAGGCTACTTGGTAATACAGTTTTTTTTTCCAGGTTATTACCCAGTGGTAATTAAATTCCAGGCGTTACTGGAGGGGTCTTGGCGATAAAGGCTGAGGGACATATTTGATCCGGGGACACCCATTGCAGTGTTCAGCACATGTGTGGTCAGAGGACTGGGCGATCCAGCCATTGCTATGATCTACAGACCGAGGAAATAGGATGTTAAACAGAGCAGCTTTAATATGAAGGAATCATATTTAACCCTAATATTAAGATGATACCATATTTAAAAAATCTAATAAAATCCACACCTACTCTTTTTGTAAATTAAATAGTGATGTCAGTGTAGTTTTTTCTTAAAGCACCACTGACTTCTCACAATGTTTAATTATCTTTGGCAGTTTTCAGAAGGCAACCATGTCACAATCTTAGGTTTAAATTTGGGACAGGTACGTGTTTAATAATTAAATAAAATAACATAGTTTTTTATTTTAGATACTAGACTACTGACTAAACTACTGTCACCTCAGCCATAAATTACAGTATATGACAATGTATCAAATATATAATGCTGCATCACTCTATTTTTAATCACAAATCTTCACTTTTATCATGCATTTCTTAAAATGCTGTCCTTACCTTATTATTAGGCAAAATCTGACTCTTCAGTTGCTTCAGTCTGGATGCACTCATGTACACTGATGAATAAAAGCTAACTTAAGTTTGCAGATTTGACCGAGTAATTTAATTTTATGGTATATGTAACAGCTTCAGATTTTTATTACAAAACCCACACAAAGTTCTGCACACTGTCCTCCAGTATGGCATTCAGCACACATGCGCTTATCTTTTTTGTCAACAGCAGGCTAGTTATGCAAGAGCTCCTTCTGTCACACTTTGTTTTCAGCACTTTGAACTTGAATGATTAAAGTGGGTTCCTCTGGGGGCAAGCAGATTAGCACAATGAAGGGAATTAAAAGTAACAAAGTCTGTTTTATAATCATATGTTCTTCTTGCTTGAATTTCACACACACACAAAAAATTCACAAATTTACATGACATCAATCACTCACCCCTTACCTCCAACTGTAAGAAAATTTGAGTCCCAGAGTTCAGCATAAAGTTGCCAAATATGAGAGCTCACTCATATTATTGCTTTGTATCAGATTTTATAATAGTGACTCGTTAGTAATGCAGGTTTTCTTTCTTCTGATGTTTACATATCAAACTGTATCACTGGGTACATGCTGACATTACGAGGCCAAGGCAGCAATGTTGTTAATATACATCATTTATCACAGAAAATCACCAGGCTGTCTAATTTGGCTACATTTCATGTCTTCATCTCATGTTTGAGTTGTTTTTCCTTCTTGTTTATCAATCAGTCGCATTATTATGGATGAAAATAAGAGAGCAAAACATTATTTTATTTCTCAGTTATCAGTATATTTTTAGGCCCCCTTGTGACCTATAGCCTAAATCAAAGTGAAAGCTGGCCATTTTCCCCCCATGTGGTCTCCGTATTTCAGCTCGGTAAAGCTTTCCCTTTCTCTCTCAATTATCTCCCCCGTGCTAAGCCAGCTTTCCAAAGAGACAGCTGCTGGTGGAGAGGCTGCAGGTGGAGTTTTGTTTTTCAAACCTTGGCATATATAAAATGAGTCATATTTTGTTTCAGTATCTTGAATCAGCAGAAGATCACAGGCTGCTGCAAAGTCTTTTATCAAATGTTTGCTTCTGCCTTGGTCTTTCAGAATAAAAACACAACGCCATAAATAACGTTTATACTCAATATGAAAATACTTTTACTACAGTGACAATGAGTATTTCCACTTGGCTTATCTTAAGAATGCAAACAAAAACATGTAACACCATAGGAATTATAATAACATCATTATTTTCTTTAAAAAACACACAAGAAGTCCTAAAGCAAGATTAAAATCGTATAGCTAAACAATTACAGTAAAGTATACAATAATACACAATATTACACTGACCTGGGTCTTTGCACATCTTATACATAGAGGAAGAGAGTTATAACATTACTCAAAGAAGATCAATAACTCATCTTTCTAAAAAGCTCGACAGGTATAGTATGGCATTCATACTTATACCTACAGGTGAAAAACAAATCATTTCTCTCCTGAGTGATTATCAAGCTAAATTCTGGTATCTCAAAAGTATGCAGTGCAGAAAAAATACAAGTTAAGTCTTAACAAAAAGAAAGACACAAACAAAAACCACTTGAAAGAGCTGAAATGAGAGTGTGCAGATTTTAAAATACTTGGAAGAAGTGGATTTTCATTTTATTGTACATCCACACAATATTCCAGTTACAGTCATATCATGGAAATAGCTGTATGTTTACATGGTTCATAACCGCCCATGCTTTATTAATATCCTGTTCTTTGTGCATGATTTGCTTCAAGGTCCTTTAAGGCCTTTTGTCATTCTACCGTTTTTAATTATTTTGCTTTCTTTCCTGGAAAAAAAACCATCCCCCCAAACGATGAAAGAGCTGCAGAAACACGCATATCAACATTATTTATAAATTATTACTGTGTGTATAGTCTGACGATGACGTCCGTTGCCTGTTTTCGGAAGAAAACCTTAATGTGAGCCATGGACGGTATAAAACATGGACGTCGCTTCCAGGTCGGAAAAGTGAAGCCAATGCCTTTGAGTGCCTAAAAGCCTGCATACTATATGAAGGCCACCAGATGGCAGTAGCAGTGGCTGCAAAAATACTTTCAGTCCTATAGGAGTCTATAGGAAAACAGCTTTCTAACTACACCTCTGTAAACACTTTCCTGCTGAGTTCATAAACTCAGCTGTTTTCTAAATCTGGGTAATACTATGTTTCAAAATGGAGGATTATCTGCTGGTATGAAACTTCACGCTCATATGTGACATATCGTCACATCCGGTTTTCTGCAGCCAAGATGGTGACAGCTCAAACGCTCATGTCCAGGCTTCAAAACGAGACTTTAGAAACCAATGGATGACATCACGATGGCTATGTCCATCTATTATGCTGTCTATGATGTGAACAAAATAAACTGGCAAGCTTGGTTCATACTGTTTTAATCAGTTTTACGTCATACTGATTATTACTGGAACATTGTGATTCACACCGGAGTGCTGCCGTTCATGCAAACTCACTCACACAGTAGAACAGGTTCATTTCAAGCAGATACGTTAAATTCATCGCTCTGTTTTGTTTATTTTCGCTCTCTCCTTAAAGCAAAGTCACTGTCTACCTCTCACTCTCTTAGGTAATCCTATCAGGTTCTTGTCAGTCAGATGTATGTGTACTTGCTGCTTAAAAGTTACCTGTATCTGGATCATGGTCACATAAAACAAGGTGCTGTGATTCAATTGATTGCATTTATGTTATCTGATATGTACACCCTTTGTTGAGCTTCTGATATGGTTGTTAGCCTGATGGTTCTGGTTCTCTTCCTCCATGTTTGGCACCGTATCCATGTCTTTTACGTTTTCTCATATTCCTCCCTCATATTTCCTCCTCAGGGTCAGAGCTGTGGTTGCTCATCTGTGACAGACAAGCAGGCAGACAGACAGTGGGAGGAAAACAAAGAAGGCATTTCATTAACTGCCAGCTCAGAATGACTCAGTAAAATTTAGTTATGCCAGTATACCTTGATTTCACAAAGCAAAGTCTTGTTTAATGTCCAAGCAGCTCACGTGATTAAAACATGTGGTTGTCTCATCGGTATGATTTTCAAGTCAAAGCAGTGTTTTCTTAAGATGCCAGTTTTGTTCTAATATTCCTTTTTTAGCTTCAGACAGATTATATATTTTCTGTCCATCATTTTTATCTGCAACATGTGGTCCCAACAAACATTAAAATGATGCTTAAGACAAAGTATCAAACTTTAAAAAACAAAATTCTGGTCCTAGCATTAGTATCTCTATAAGCAAAGCATATGCTTTACAAGCAATAAACCCCAAAAACCGCGCTGTCTTAAGGTGCATTTACCGTGTGGTGGTCATTATCAGGCTCTCTCAGGTCAGGGCTCTCCTTGTGAATTCGATGGCGGGAACTAGGAGGGGAGAGGGAGGAAAGGGAGTGCTCTGGGCTGCTGGCTGATGCAGCATACGGTGAACCAACTGGACTATCCTCTCTCAGGGGAGACCCTGAAAACACAGGAATAAACATATGCACACGTGATGTTCATAGAATACGGTTTTATTTGAAAATGCATGTTTTCTGATTTTGTCCTGGATGACAGGCAGAAAACGAGTGGGAGTGACAAGATGAAGGACAGATGTGAAGATAGCAAGAGGGAGATGACAGACAGCAAGGCTAGACAGTGAGGGACAGGGGAATCGAGTAAAGCTGGAGATAAATTAATACAAAGACGAGAGCTATCTATCACCCAAGGTCAATCAAAGTAGAGAGGAGAGTTTTTCACATAGATTTCTGCAGGTGTACATCCACAGATAGTAAACTGCAGGTTACCCAGGACTGTTTATTCCGTCCGATGTTGTGATAATGGCTTCAAGGTTAAAGAACTGTTCTCAGTCTAGAACAGTTTAGTGTAGCAGTGAATGAGGGGTTGGGAACTCAGAGGAGGGTGAACTGCATCCAGTGCTTGGTATAAACTGTGTTTTGGTTTACGGTCAGTTTCATTAAGGCAGTGGCTAAAATAGTTTCCTTAAGGAGGATAATGAAGCTTTGCCATTTGTTCCCTGAGCTGTTGTTTTCTTGTAGACAGGTGCAGTGATCTTCCACATGAGGGCAGCAACACCGCTTGCCTCTGTGATGTGCTGCCGTTCACCATCTTTGATTGATTATTTGTGTTTTCTGAAGCCTCATCACTCAGTTACTTCAACCACACTGTTTGTTCAGCATATTCCATAATTTGACCCCCCCCCCAAATTTCTAGCTCACATTAGCCTGGATTCTACTTTTTAAAAAAATCCTGACTGGAGAAAAATAATTGATTTGTCAGGTAAAGCAAGAGTGGCTCTATCCATGTAAGGCATTCCCATCCCCCCATCTCCCTGCAGCACAGATCCTGAATCATTTTGATTGGGGTTGTGACTGGAGGAGCTAATCAAGCAGAAATCTGAAAGTGGCATATCGCTGGAGTCCGCCTCAAAATGATTCTGATGTGCAAATAGATTATCTATCATTCGATCTCACAGCCGTCTGACTCCACTGTCTTTCTGAATGAGTGTCTCACCTTTGTGGTCATTCCTCTGTGTGTCCATCCTGTCAAGACTGTCAAGCAGCCCATCGATCTGTGTCTTTATCAGAGTCAGCTCCTTTTTAATCACCTGCAACTCCTCCATCCCCACTGCAAGGACAGAGAGAGTGAGAAAATATAAGTGACACTAGTAAATTACACAACCTGAAAACATCTTTGGGGAGAATTTTAAATGTACTTGGGCCAGTTTGAGACCTGTGTGGCGACACAGGAACAATATTTAGACAAACATTTTTTTAAATTTTTTTTAATTTTGTCTTTGTACATCACCACAGTAGCTTTTCTCTGCAGACTTTTCAGTTTTAAATCAAGGGGTTTAACAAAAGTATTGCAGTAACTGTTTGTTTAGAAATTACATTTTTATACATAGTCCCCATTGTCATGGGCTCAGAAACAAGTGGACAAACTAAAATAATTTCAAATATACAGATTTATTTTAATACTTGGATGAAAATCCTTTGCAGTCAGTGACTGCCTGACATCTAGAACCCAGGGACATGACCAAATGCCTCATTTCCTCCCTTGAGATGCCCTGCCAGGCCTTTACTGCTGAGACCTTCGGTACCTTCTTATTTGTGGGTCTCTTCATTCAGTTTTGTCTTTAGTACGTGAAAAACGTGCTCTGTTGGGTTGAGATCAGGTGACTGACTTTGTCACTGAAGAATAGACTATTTCTTTGCCTTGAGAAACTCTTGAGTTCCTTTTGCAGAATGCTTTGGGTCATTTTCGATTTGGACTGTGAGGCTCCATTTGATCTGTTTTGTAGCATTTGGATGAATGTGAGCAGGGAGTATAGCCCTCTTCCCTTCAGAATTCATCCTCCTACTTCTGTCAGCAGTCACATCATCAGTAAACACTAGTTTACCACAGGCAGCCTACATGCCCATGCCATAACATTGCCTCCACCATGTCTGACAGATTATTGCGGTATGCTGCGGAGGATGAGCTGTTCCTTTCCTTCTCCATACTCATCTCTTCTCATCATTCTGGCTCAAGTTAATCTTGGTTTCAGCCATTACAGCCTCCTTCATGTGCATTGACATCTCTTTGGCCCTTATATTCAATAAACAGTTTTAGTCAGCAGCTATCAAATTCATTTTCAATACTTGGAAACAACTCCAGATGTTTCATCTGCTTCTCATGGAAGAATGAGGGAACAGGCCTCACCTGGCCATAAAGCTGCTTGTCAGTTAACTGTCCAATTCATTTTGAGCCTCTGAAAGGGGGACTACATATAAAAATGTACTCCCCCAACTGTAATTCTATACAGTAAATGCAATACTTTTGTTAAATCGCTTGAAATGAAGAAAGTCTTCACTGCCATCACATCTTCATTGATTTTAAAATTCCCTGTGGAGGTGTAGAGAGGTAAAACTACAAAACTGTGGCAGCGTCCAAATATTTATGAATATGAATAACTGTAACCGCTATTAGTTTAGCACTGATTTAGAGGTGAATATTTTCAGCAATATTTGTTGACCAGAAGGAGAGACTTCAAGGAGTCTATCCTGAATTATTTCTGAAACATAAGTAAGAGCAACATATAAGTATACAATTTAAACTTAGACATGAAGCTTAGGTGTAAGTTCAATAAGGAAGATCTGTAATCACTCATCTGCCTACTTTCCCAGGTGTTTCTCTGCTTGTCTATTTCTTCACTTCAACTTTCCCACACTGTCAATCTTAATGCTGACTTCATCACTTCTAGTCCAATCATCTTTTTGCCCACCTTCTTTGAGCTAATCAACCTCCACTCGGCGTACTTTAAATATCACTGCTCATCTGCTATTCTCCCTTTCAGACACATTTGTGCAACCCACCTCCTTCCCATCACCGTAACCCAAGTCTCTCAGAGCTCCTTCCATCTTTGTCTTCACCACCACCAGCGTCCAGACTCTGGGGGGTCCTGCCCATGTCCTATCTCCGTTGGGATTCTGTTCTGCCATCGCAGTCTAATCGCCAAATAGCTAATTTTTTTCCTTATCAATAAATCATGTTCAATTCCTCCTAATGATCTGTCCTTATTCAAGTTACAAATATGTTTAGCATGTGCAGAGCTTTTTTCATGTTTTTGATATGCCACTCAGGCAAATGCTGCCTGATATACAACTATTTCTTCCTATAGCATGGTTTGTTTTGTGATTGCACCATCAGACGATGGATGGTTTCGTTTTTATAAGATGTGTTTGTTAAGCATGTGTAAGTTTAAATACAGAGAGTTTGACTACTGCATTCACCAGTATTTTAGGCAAACAGTGGGAACCTACAGCATCTCATTTAAGATACACAATCAAGTCAAGACAGGTGTTTTGTCTATGTTTTTTTCCAACCAGCTTATAAACACAATCAAATCTCAGGGGCATCCCATTCATATTACTCACACTTGGCTGTGGTTGAACTAGTGGAGTGGGCTCTGGAGCTTTTGGAGTGGGTTCTATCTCGGCTGCGTCTGTGCCCAGAGGAGTAGGAGGAGGAACGGGATCGCTTGGCAAGACTGGGTCCCAGGGGTAGAGGAGAGAAGGAAGCTGGCACACGCTGGTAGTCATACACCCTGCAGATTAGGCAGACACATTTTTAACAAAAAAACATCTTTAAATGTCTGTTTCCATGCAGCAACTTGTGTTTCTGCTGTGTGTGTGTGTGTGTGTGTGTGTGTGTGTGTGTGTGTGTGTGTGTGTGTGTGTGTGTG